>JAPDNY010000953.1:0-21599 GCA_029375565.1 Gekko gecko
GGGGAATTATATTGATTATTAATAAGCAATCAGCTGCGAGAGCGAACACCAATGTATACAGAGGTCAGCCCCGCCGGGAGGAGTTGGTAACAGACCAGGAGACTTTTATGATTGAAAATAAAGTCTTTTACTGAGGTTTGGCACACACAAACAATTACACAAGCTCACACACAATTATTCAAGTCCTAAGAAATACAGAGAGGTAAGCACGTTTGCATTAGCAGGTAAGTCGTTGGTGGGTCATATTTACCAGTCGAGTCCTGTAGAGCGTTCCTCAGGAAAAATGGAGGGGAAAGAAACTAAGAAAAATGGGGCCACGTGGTCTGACCAGCAGATTGTCACGTGGAAACTCGGCCTGCAGACCAGAGTTTAAAGATGGAGGTAAGGGTTGGGGGATAGCAAGCTGGACATAAGAGGGTCAAAGGTTCGATAGGGGTCGTAGTAGAGAGAGATGGCCTGTGGTCTGGCATCCCCTTATAAGCAGGAGGGTGGGGGCTGGTTACCTCCTTGATTCCCGCCTCCTGGTAGTCCGTCCCTGGAAGCACCCTATTGGTTGGAAGATGTAGGGGAGGTGTGTGGAGGTGTGCCTGAGGGATGGTCAATACTGAGAGCTAGAAACTTACTCATGTCTGACACCAGGTGATAGCTAGGATGAGTCATTCAGCCACTTCTATTGTGTTGTTGATGGCATTAGCCCGGCTGTTGATGGCTTTCAATCAGTAACTAGGCAACGATGAATAGATTCTGCCAGGGCTACGTGAAGTCTTGCATGTGAAGGTGGGGGAGGAAAGAGGCTGCCTGCTGTAGAAGGAACTCTCAATGGCGTTTTTGGAGTTCCTATTTCTGGTATTTTACTGTGCTTTTGTGTGTACTGGTTTTATTTCATATTTCCTTCATGAGAAACAGGCTGGTAACCTCTGCTGGGCACTGGAGCTGCTGGGCTGGTCAGGAGAAACGTCTCTTGCCTGGGTGCAGTCTCTGCTGGCATCTGGGAAGGTTACCATGTGGTTCAGTTCCTTACACACGCACTGGCACAGTTTATTATTTTATTGCAGTCCAAAAAGAGGCTAAAAAGCCTTGCAGGGCAACATTTCCCCCCTTGGGACCCTGGAGACGTCAGGCGAAAGGGTCACACAATCAGGAACGGATGTCGTCGGGGCAGTGATGTCATCGTCCACTGGAGAGGAGCTGTCACCTGGGTGCCACTGACTACTCTATCAATGGGACGGACTTAAAAAAAAACTACCCTATCAAAATGCCAAATTGCCTTTGGAACACTCCACACAACCCGGGCTGACAAGCATGAGCCGGGAACTAGCTTATGTATTTAAATGAAATACAGTACATTCATTATATCAAAAGTAAAAACAGGCTTAAAAACATGCTAAAAATCCTTAAAAACTAATAAAACTAAAAAGAAGTCTTGAAATTTTAGGCGCTACTAGAATAAATCATTAAAATCTAGGCATTGATTAAAGAAATGCATTTAAATGCATAAAAGGTAAAGTGCAATTGAAATCAAGTTAAAATCATTAGAATTGAAGTTTCACCAAAAACATGTATTGTCTCTTTAAGAGAGTTGATTTCATGACATTAAATGCAAGCATTAGTCTATAAAAACACATACAATTCATATAGGTACAAAATCTTCGTCCTTCCTCTCAGGCTGTTTAGTTTTGCAAAGTCTCTTATGCGCATAGGCGCCCCATTCGTAACACGAGAGGAAGGCTCTCTATACATTGTAGCTATTATTTCCCATCGGGCTGCCTTCGGGGACCACGAGAGATCCCGATTTTCTTCGGCCGTTTGGCTCTGGCGGCTCTCGTCCTCCCTCGGCTCGGACACGAGTCAGTCCGGTCGAGGGGAGGAGGGTAATCTGCATAACGAGGCGGGAACTCCCCCTAGCTTCCTACAGCACCTTGGGTGTGCGGTTTTCACCTGAAGCGGCGGCTACCGGAGCCTCCAAGCATGCGTGCCTTGAAAGAACACAGCAAGCCTGCACGGAGGTCACCGATGCTCACATGGGGTACCTGGAAAAGGGTTGGTTAGTGGATCACCATAGACCTGAAAGAGGTTGCAATTTGGGGCTTTACTGTTCCCGTGGCTGGCTTGATAATTCTCCCTCCCTCAGGGGGGAGGAAAGCCTTGTGCTGGCTTGGGCTGTCCCTCGAACCCAGGCATCAGTACGAGGTTGGCGCCAGTAAGCTCAGGGCTCGAGGAACAGCCCGCAGCCATTGGCTTTTTAAACGGGAGCCATGGTGCTCCGGAGGGAACGATGTCAGGTCGTACCTCTTTTAACCCAGGGGGACCCTTACGGGGGTTCCCCGATCATTGTAGTGAAAGAACAGAACGTAACACACACGGAAAAAAACAGGAGCTCCCCTGTGCCATAATCATAGGCTGCTCCAAGGGCTCTCCTTTTATGGAATGGCTCATCCCTGGGGTTCAAGTCATTTACGGTCGGAGGCTCTTAAATATGCAAAACTCCTTTCCCAAAAAGCATGCTGGGTAACCCGGTCTTTTCCAAGAAGAAAAATTTATTAAAAATATTCAGAGACACTTTTTCAGAGGCAAACAAGAGCAGGGTGAGGCCAGGCAGAGTGGGCAAGGCATGGGCACCGATTGCTGGAGTGTTACCCTTTCTCCCTGCAACCGTAAGGGCGGAGGGGGAACAAGGCATGCCGAAGTTGGAGCGGTTGTTGGACAAGCAACGCCGCCGGGCGTCGGCCGGGCGCTCTGAGCATTCTCCGCTGCTTCCGTAGCAGAGGGAGGACTAACACGCTCAGTGGCCCCAGGGCTGTTCTTCGAGCCCTGTACCTACTCGCGCCATCACAAGGTGTTACGGTGGCAGCGAGCGTGATCAGACGCACGGGGAGGCCCATCCAACAAGTGCATCCAAACATTTTGTACTGACCCTCGGTTCGAATACAAGGGTCTACCTCGGGCTTTTTAGCCCACCCTTTTCTTGGTTAAAGAATAGAATTAGATACACCTCTGTTTGTAAGTGTCTACTATGCTGGGGAGGACCCAGTGAGGTAGAGAACTTGGAAAAGTGGGGGAAAACTCAAGAAACTCGTTGTCAGAGATTGTCTCCCAGGCGGGAGATTCCGGGAGTTTCTGTTTGTCTCCCGGGCGGGAGTTGGCAAGCAGCTTTTTAGGGGGAAGGAAGGTGATTTACATATCGGGGTGGATGTCTTTTGTCTGCCGCAGGGGTCTATGGGTAATACATGAAATGGGGAAGTTCTGCACGCCTCGGGCGGTCCCAAGAGTCTTGGAACTGATTTTATTGTGTTTTTGGGCGGCAACCCTTCCCAGTGGTGGTGCCATTCATGGATCGCCTAATTCCTAGGTGTCACCATGACTGGCAAAGTGGTTGTGGCTCAGCTCGTGGCTGCTGCTAGCCAGATTCCAGCATCCATTGCTGACACTCGTCTCAGATTCCCCTCCGAGCTCAGCACCTCCCACACAGGATGTGTTTCCTGGTGGCTTGCACAGGCGCTGAGTTTAAGGGTCTGAGATAGGGGAATTTTCCCTTTTAGCAGGGGGCTTTAACGCCTCCGTGGGGACTCTAAGTAGGAGCACCCATTTTAACCTGGGACCCCTTCTGTGGGGTCCCTACCTTTCACAGTTATAAAGATAGAAACCATAAGCAAAAAGGAGAAGGAAGAGGGGAAACATAAAACAATAAAAGGTTGGCGGAAGGCCTTCTGAGGCCCCCCCCCCTTGAGCAGGGAAGGGCATGCGCAGAATGCCTAGCGAGGTACTTGTGGTAAGGGCTGGGACGTGCCCTTACTCTAGGTCAGGTGGAAGCGTGCATGCAAATGTACGCACGCCCTGCGCATGCTGGGTTATGAACTAAATCTCACCAAAAAGTGGGAAAAATGCATCAAAAAAACTTTTAAAAGGGTCCTGCTGATTGCTTTTAAGCAAAGCCTGTCCTCCTTTTGCTCAGAGAAGAGGGTTTGCGCCAGGCTGGGCACTCAGCATGACCTAAAAGAGGGCGAACTGAGGTTGGGTAGGCCGAGGTTGCTCTAGGCAGGACATGGCCTACCGAGCTTTCGTGCTTGGGGTGGAGCAGGCGGGAATTCTGGCTCTTGTAGCCAGGCTTACACTCTCGCTCTGTCTGTCTCATAGCCTTAAACTCAACGCCTTTGCAAACCAATGGGTTCCTCAGGAGGAGTTACTGGGTCTTGCAGACTTGGTCTCACTCGACCCCACACTGACTGTGGACCCATTGTTGGCCCCAGGACGGAGAATAGGTACCGTGGCTAGCCCTCGGCATTGTACTTGCAGAGGATTTAAGACGCCCTTCCGTAAGGTCGTGCTAGCTAGTCGTGTTCCATCCTGTCCCTCTGGGAGGCATTGAGCTCGGGCTTTGAGTAACCACCTTAATTTTTGACTAGGGCCTGATGAGGTCCACCCTTTCCTTGGTCAAAAGAGTAGATTTCGACATACAAAGCAACATACCAGGTATAGGAAAGTTGAAAGTCAGAAGATAGGAGACAGTTGCCTTTATTATGAAGCAAGAGTAGAAAAAGGGAGGGGGTTTTAGGGAGAACAGACTTCAGATTTGAGGCATCTGAAGGTTGGGTACTTGGCAATATGGGTGAGGGTTTCTATTTGGTTCACTTGTGTTGTGACCCAACACCCTATACAAATTAATGCAGTACTCAAAATAACTTGAAATCCCACAGTGATTACCATGGGGTGCAGGGCTAGATTTAAAAAGCCCATTGCCCTTGGACTCCAGCTGAGAATTGTTTAAATTCTTTGCCTAGATCTGTCATTTCCTTGCCATTATTTGAAATAACCATGGAGGATGTGTCTCCATCCCTTTTTGATGGCTTGCAATAAATGCTGTAGCTGGGGTTGTGTTAATAATTCATAAATTAGTTCCAGACCCATTCCAAAGAAGATAGGCGCCACATCTTTGTATAAGGAAGGGGAGATCAGGATGTCTTCCTGGGTCCAAATAGGGGCAGCATACAGGAAGTCACACCCTGTCACCATAGACAAGCTGTAGAAGCATCCATTCATTCTAGGGAGTATGGCCCGGATTCAAAATGGATTTAGAACAATGGACTCACAAGGAGTTCTAATGCACACACAACCCCTGCCCACATATACTACAGCAGAACCATTCTCTTGAACTAAATTGTAATGGCATTGGTTAGCAGAATCTAGTTGGGGAGTCAGGCATGGATGGCGTGACTCAAAAGCATGGTCTTCACATATAAAACCTACATTTTCCCTGTGCTTAATTGCCAGGTTCATGAGTAAGTTCCAATACCAGGATGCCCATGGTATGAAACTTTATTACTATAGGCCTGGCCTGGTGACTGGCTGGTATGGTTTTGGATAGAAATCCAGTCAGGTGGGCCTTGTTTGGAAAGGTCCTTTTTCAGTTACAAAACGGTTCTGTATAAATGTCTTTATACATAATTAAAAAAAAATTAAAATTTTAGGCCTTCAGGCTGAGGAGAAGAGAGATACCACTTCTCCCCCCTTGAATCCATAGGAATCCCTGTGGATTCATAAAATAATTGCCATGGCTGCCAAAGGCTGGGAGGCAATAAGTAGCAACACACACATACATAAAGGAATGCACTGTCCCCTGCACAAGGTGTGTGTGAACAAACAGTCCCTCTGAGCATGCGTAAAGTTCCTTTTCTCGCTAGGGGGAGCCAGGCAGAAGGGGGTCTGTGCATGAAAAAAAAAATCAGTCTATGGCAGCTATAAAGACTTCAGACGAAATAGCGAGATAGCTAAAATGATGGTGTAAACGTTCTGTGGCAGCTACATTATAAACTGGTACCAAGAGTAAAGAAATGTCTGAGCCCTGAAGGTGGGGCTTTAAGAGAACTGTGGATCACAAACTAAACAAAGTTGTGTTGTCATAAAATAAATTTAAAATGAAACGTAGTGATGCCATACATTACATCTGGAGAGTACAGGATTCCTAATATGAGATATGCTCCAGAAAATTACAATGAAAAAGGGATGCAAAAGGGGAGAAACATTTTGTTTCCATGAAGAAAAGATTCCAATTAAAAGAAAACAAAATCACTACATAAGCTAGTAAAGCCGCCTATTATTTATAAAAAATTAAAGCTGTAAAAACAATATAAGCAGCAAAAAGGACTTTTCTTAAAACAAAATGAAATTTGCAAAAATGGACCTTAAAATAGAGGTTGTCCAAGGCAGAGACTAGATGTAGAGTTAAAATTTAAGAGGAAAATCCTTTAAAACAAACAATGTATTGGACTTCTGGAGAAAGAAAAAAACTTTCAACTTTAACGGCCCTTTTTACAAGACAAAGGCTTGCAAACGACAGGGTGGGTGAAGGAGAAGAGTGATCTCCTTTAAGCCTACAATGAGACAAGGAATTGCACATTCAAGAGAGAGGAGGATATCATTACTCCCAGAGCATTGTAAAATAAAGCTTAGGGTTGCCACCTTCAGGCCACATGTTCCTGGATGTTTGGGGATGAAAATTATGGAGAACATGGCCTGCAGGTCACTGTATATAGAATGCACTTTTCCCCAGGGACACTGACCTCAGTATTTTGGAGAAAAGCTGTAACTTTGGGGATCTCCAGGGCCCACCTGGAAGGTGGCATTTCTGCAATAGTGACTGCATTTTAGTTTTTCAGAGAGCCTTCATAGTTGCTCCTCTTAACTGGGGCTACTGTAATACTTATAAAAAGCCCAAACATGAGAGCATATGCTCCTTGTCCTGGGAAGGTTTTCAGATAGACAAAAGACAGACATCTGAAGACAAAAAGAAAATTTTAAACAGTGCACCATATTGCTTCTGGATTGGATCTTGCTATGCCTTGGGTGGCCGCCAGGGGCATACAAGACAAGTGGGTTGCCAGATCTAAACCTGGAGATTTGGGACTGGGTTCTGGAGAAGCCAGGATTTGGGGATGGAACCCATTATGGAAGTGAAATCATGGATTTTCTCCATGCAAAGTTGCCCTTTCTCACCAGGGGAAACTGAATTTAGTCTCAATTCTGAGAGGATCTCCAGGAGCTCCCTGGAGGTTGGTAGTCCTGCACTAGTGGCTGCTTCTAGCCTCTATATTCATTCCTATGGACTCATGTTGATGTCTTATCCATAAAAGACATGAAAGCATAGTCTCCCTTTTTACCCAGGCATTTTTCCTTAAAAGAGATAAGTTTCTCAGATAGACTGCCTCTGTCTGAGGAGGCTTGATCACAAACTATGTGCCACATGGCCAATTTTTGAATTTTCCATGAGTCTCACTGTGCCCTCTCCCCCAGTTCCAAAGGGAGGAGTAACAATCACTAGCATCTTTCTATCTTAATTCCTGCCAGTAGGTCTTTTCTTATGCAGAATTGGAACAGGGGAAACACCAAGCAGTTTGCTGTGATGCAAATGTCTGGAGGTTTAAACTTAACGTTTTTCCACATTTTTAGGTAAGGCTGGAATGGGCTCAATTTTTCCTCGAGGGCAGGTAACATTGAACTTAAGTTCTGTTGGAGGTCTGCAGAATTCTGGTTTAAGAAAGCACTGGAGGCCAGGCTAGGAACAGGAAGTTCTTTGTAACTAAAAGGGAAGCTTGCCTCTGCAAAGACATCTGTGTCAAGCCTTTCTCTGCCAGGGGAAATACCTTGGGCAATAGGTTTGGAACTTTGTGTAAGCTCAGAGACTAGGTTGGCTGCACTAACTATTTTCTCATTTTCATGGGGAAGAGGTGAGGTTTGGGTTTGCACAGCTTGATCTCTAAAGATGCTGTGTTTTCCTTCACTCAGTTTTTCCAGTATTTTTAATCCCTGGTTTGTGTTTTGCGCTAAAATGGATGGTTGTCCTAGCTGAGTCTTGACGTTAGCAAGTTCCCCTTGGAGTTCTTCTTTCTCTCTAAGACTGGCTTCTAATTTTTGTTGAAGTTCCTGATTCTTCCTGGTAAGTTGTTCAATTTCTAAATCTTTCTCTCTATTAAGGTTTGTAAGTCTTCTCATTTTCTCTTGAAGGGGGAATTTTTCCCAAGTGGGGAAACTTCTGCTTTCCCGCGCAAGCTCTGTTGCAGTGAGAGGAAGGTCTCTGTGAGAGGTTGGATTGGGGTGGAGCTGACTGGCTCCTGTGTCTATCAAAAGGGTAGCAGGTTTCAAATTCCCGAGAGTCCCGACCCCTGCCTTTATGGTTGGTCTCCCCCAAGGGTCTGGCTTAAGTCTTGCCAGAACTCCTTTGGGGAGCACCTGGGACTCTGGGCACCCCTATGTGGTAGCCTTTGCTACGGCATTTACCAGCTCCAAGGGAGCCACCACCGGGTGAGTTGGGTACTGGTCGGCCTGCTCACACTCAGCGAGGGCCTGGAACAGGACAGAGTCTGGCTGCTTATGGAACCTCTCCATTTCGTAGCCTCGCTCTTTTAAACGCATCCAGGCGTGCCACCTTAATGGTTCCTGGCCGTCTGGCGGGGCTTGGCGGGGCTGATTCCCCTGGTAGTGGGGTGCAGGGTTCGGCTGTGGCAACGGAGGGTAGAGGGGTGTTGGCTGTGGCTGAGAATAGGGTCCCTGCTGATAGCTGTCCCTGTATGGTGCTGGAGGGGCGGAGGGCTGAATGTATGCCTGAGCTGGAGCAGGGCCATTTCGATAGTCCCGTCCATTCCTTCCTTTTTGATAACCTCCTCCTCGAGGTCCTTTTCCTCCTGAGCGCCTGTTATCGCCTCGGAAGTGACTATTGGCCGGATACTGGGAGTGGGGGCCGTGATTGGCATAGGTAACTGTTTGAATGGGTTCGTCCTCGCCTTTGTCTCTGGTTTTCCTTGTCCCTTTAATGGGTTTCAGAATACCAGTGCTGCGGAGCAGTGTGGCAACGCGCCTTATTTTGCGCTCCAATTCCTCCCAGGTGCCTTCATTGGAGTCAGTAAGATTCAGGGCCAGCTGGGTTTGGGCTTGGAACCCTTGTACTAACGTCTCCCTGAACTCCCTGTCCTCAAAATTAGGGAGGTGAGTGGTATCATGTACGTCCACTGAATCAGATAGAACGGCGAGAAGCTGTTTCCTAGCTACATATGCCTCAGGATCTTCATTTGCCCCTTGTCTTTCCAACAAGAATAAAGAGGTCACCGTTCTATGGGGATTTTGCTACGCAAGGACCTCTTTCATCCACTGGTATTTGTTTACCCCAACCAGGCCTCCTGCTGTGATGGCAGAATTAGGAGCCACCAAATCTGAGCCCGAAGCGCATCTACGGGCGAGCAGTGTAAGGTCGTCCCCATTGATGCTGTAATAAGAATTGGCCACGTCTGTCATCCACTGAACAGCGTTGTCCCTGGCGAAAGGGCCAACCTGTTCAGCAATGGCCTTCACCTCGTCCGGCTTCCACAAGGCCGTCTCCGTGACAGTCTGAGTCGTCGTCTCGTCCCCTGCCCTCGTGACCGTCTTTTTGGTCCGCACTGGGTTTAGTGGAGCCGCCATATTAGCAGAGCACTGGAGTGGAGCGCTGGCTTGCACTTCTCCTGCCTCGCTTTCAGGTGATTCCACTATACCACCGGGGTGGATGGCAGAAATTACTGCCTTTTGCAGACCCAGCTGCTCTTTTAGGGATTCAATTTCCCTCTTGCAAGCCTCATGGTTAGCCATCTCACGCTTTGCCTGGGCTTGGTCCGCTAAATATTTAGCGGCTCTGTGGGCTGACATTAAGTCTTTCTGGGCTTTTTCAAGACCAAGCTTAGCCTCGTCTGCTCTCTCTGTAGCAGAAGCGGCTTCTTTCCTTGCCTCCTGCAAGGAGTCAGCAAGCCCCTGCTTTTCTAAGATGAGGTTGAGCCTCTCCATCCTTAAGCGGAGACTCTCCTCCTCATAATCTCTGCGCAGCTCGCAGAGCTCACTCTTATGGAGGTCGTTCTGTCCCTCCATTTCCTGAGTGACCTGGTCCAGTCTCTTCTGGACCTCTTGAGTCTCGGCCTTAAGGGCAAGACTCTCTGCCTCATGCTCCGCCTGTTTGCGGGCCAAGGCTTCCTCGTGTTGAGCCCTGAGTTTTTCTAACTCCTGGCTGTGTTTGGCCTCTAACTCTTTGTTAGCGGCCTCTTGTGCGTCGAGGGCCTCCTGTTGGCGCTTAAGGAGGAATGACGCATCCTGGAGCGCTGTGTACAGCGCCCAGCTCCCAAAGCGGTCCTTTGTGGACGCGTTGGGCTTTTTCTGGTCGCAAAAGTCCTGAAAGACATCTTTTGCAACCTTTAGAGGATCCGGACCCCGGAATGGTCCAGGTTCCCATGGCGAATCACCTCTCTTAAGGAGCCACTTTTCCAGGCGAGGCACGGGGCTGCGTCTTACGAAACATGGCTTTGGGCTTCCCTGGCTTCCTATTTACTTTGGGGAAACCTTTTTAACTCTGAAGGTGCCTGTCTGGGCTCTGTGCTCAGACCTGCACGTGAACAGGGAACTTCTTTACTCCCCGTTCCTGGACTGACCTTCTCAGTCCTGGAAAAGGGCACCTAGCCTATTTAGGTTTTGGGAAGGAGAGTGATCAGCTGCTCGATTCCCTAACAGGGCAACCTATTGAACCTGTTTCTGGAGGGTTTTGAGCTCTCTGCTCTGACCGGTGAACCACACCAAACCGGTTTAGGTTTTGAGCTTTTATGCTCTAGCAGGGATCACCATTAAACCTGCAGAGTTTTGGGCTTCTCTGGCCCTGGCTGGCGTACTCCCTAACCAGCAGAGTTTCTGGAGACACTATGCCTCAGCGAGATTTCCTCCGAACTCGCACTGACTCACGCTCTTAGCCGTGAGGCAAAGCAAAACAAAGAATCGCTTCCAAGGCTGGAAGGGTTGCAGAGTCGCGGCTGTTTAACAAGCGCGTCTCTCAGCTGTTCTGGCAGTTATTTTTGGCGGGAAAGTGGATGGTGTAGGGAGATGTTGATGCCGGCTGTTTCCCTACACTATCATTCTGGGTCCCACCCACAAGATAGACCATAAGATGGCTCGAGATAGCCTTGGGGCTTCGTGTGGGAGATCCCTTGCGTTCGGAACACCGCCGGTCACTGGCTAGTCCTAGCAGTCGGGTCCGGTGCGGCTGATCTCCATGACTCTCTGGTGCTTAAGGCACAGAGTCTCACACGGAAAGAGGTGAAGGGGTAAAGCCTCCCAGATAGAGTGCTCACTAGAGCCAATCACACAGACAGAAACCTCGCACACAAGCCTGTTCCAACACTCCAGCGGGGGGTTTCCTCCACGTCTGACCGTCAGAACGACACGCGTCGACTCTCGTGTGCGTTCAGACGTTCAGGGTGCTGCGCGCATTCCTCCACCACTTTGTTAGCCTGATTGCGCGTTATTATGAATAATAACGAGGGAATTATATTGATTATTAATAAGCAATCAGCTGCGAGAGCGAACACCAATGTATACAGAGGTCAGCCCCGCCGGGAGGAGTTGGTAACAGACCAGGAGACTTTTATGATTGAAAATAAAGTCTTTTACTGAGGTTTGGCACACACAAACAATTACACAAGCTCACACACAATTATTCAAGTCCTAAGAAATACAGAGAGAGGTAAGCACGTTTGCATTAGCAGGTAAGTCGTTGGTGGGTCATATTTACCAGTCGAGTCCTGTAGAGCGTTCCTCAGGAAAAATGGAGGGAAAGAAACTAAGAAAAATGGGGCCACGTGGTCTGACCAGCAGATTGTCACGTGGAAACTCGGCCTGCAGACCAGAGTTTAAAGATGGAGGTAAGGGTTGGGGGATAGCAAGCTGGACATAAGAGGGTCAAAGGTTCGATAGGGGTCGTAGTAGAGAGAGATGGCCTGTGGTCTGGCATCCCCTTATAAGCAGGAGGGTGGGGGCTGGTTACCTCCTTGATTCCCGCCTCCTGGTAGTCCGTCCCTGGAAGCACCCTATTGGTTGGAAGATGTAGGGGAGGTGTGTGGAGGTGTGCCTGAGGGATGGTCAATACTGAGAGCTAGAAACTTACTCATGTCTGACACCAGGTGATAGCTAGGATGAGTCATTCAGCCACTTCTATTGTGTTGTTGATGGCATTAGCCCGGCTGTTGATGGCTTTCAATCAGTAACTAGGCAACGATGAATAGATTCTGCCAGGGCTACGTGAAGTCTTGCATGTGAAGGTGGGGGAGGAAAGAGGCTGCCTGCTGTAGAAGGAACTCTCAATGGCGTTTTTGGAGTTCCTATTTCTGGTATTTTACTGTGCTTTTGTGTGTACTGGTTTTATTTCATATTTCCTTCATGAGAAACAGGCTGGTAACCTCTGCTGGGCACTGGAGCTGCTGGGCTGGTCAGGAGAAACGTCTCTTGCCTGGGTGCAGTCTCTGCTGGCATCTGGGAAGGTTACCATGTGGTTCAGTTCCTTACACACGCACTGGCACAGTTTATTATTTTATTGCAGTCCAAAAAGAGGCTAAAAAGCCTTGCAGGGCAACACTGGTTTTCCCCAGCATGCAGGCTGGGATGGGCCTCATAGGCTGACAGTCAGGTTGCTTGGATCCTGCCCTATGCTGTGCCAAAATGCTTTGAATGCTACAGCTGTAGCCTGTTTAATTCCAATTAAATTCTTGTGATGCTTCTGTTGTTATATTCTGCCTCCTTCCTCATTCAGTGCCCAAACTGTAATTAGGAATGCAAGTGGAACACACATTGAAACCACAGAACTATCAAGGAATGGAATGGAGGAAATCTGTTCATCTGTAGAAGTTTGTTCCATCATTGTAAAACCTTAACTGTTGAAAAGTAGCTTCACGGAGCTGGACCCTGATAAATTTTTAGCTAATGTAACACAGATCTGCCAATAGAGCTGATATTATCTGCCTCCCCCTCCTGCTTGAGCCCACTGATTCCTTTGAAATGTTGTTCCTAGGGAAAAGGGGACTCTCAGGAACAGCATGGGAAGTCTGCAGCGGGGGCAGGGAATGAGCAGAAATTGACCCCTTTGCATCAACAGAAAATTTTGTCTGGATCCAGCCTATTATCTTTATGCTGGTCACATGTTCTTATGCAAGAAAACTTCTCATGCATGAATGATAATTCCAGTATAAATGTCTCTGGTTCACATGAGTTCTGGTTCACTAAAAGTTATTGCTACCATAATGCCAAAAATTACACATAAAGTTCTGCAACAGATAGAATGTGGTGTAGTGACTGGACTTTTAGTTTTGTTTTCCTCAAGATTCGTTGGTTGGTTAAAAACAAGTAAACCTGAAGCATTTTATTCCTCAGCTAAGATACATCAGTCTGATCTGAAAAGTGTTTAAACATTGCTGGACTGCTTGGGAAGTCTTTGCTTAAAGACTGTTTTTCCTCAGTCTGTGATCACCCTCTCCCCGGGACACAGCAAATAGTTGTTGACCTTTATTAGTTCTTCCCAGGAAATGCAACAATTTCATTGCTTATTGCTGTACCTTTGTCATATTGTTATTGTCAGGTTTTCTACATGCTACATTCAATACTGTTCTTTTCTATAAAAAAAAAAAAAAAACACTTAGGTTCATTTGTGGCATAAGCCACTTTTCCATGGTAAAATCCCATACCACTGTAAAACTGGGTCCATCTAATACTGTGTTGGTGTGGGCAGTGCTGATTTCAGGGATTGTTCCCAACGCAGTTACAATCTTCATTTTCAGCCAGTATACAAACAGTTCCTGCAGTGGTATGGCATCTTAATAGTTCACATACTGCCAAGATAATTTTTCCATGGGGACTGTCATGATATGTCAAGCCCTTAAAATGGATCTAGTGTTTTTTAAATAATAATAATAATAATATTTTTTATATTTAGAGAGTCTCAGGCTTTATCATTAAAAACAGGAAAATATGTAATTACCAAGTGTGGCTCTGTGTTGATTTGGAGAGGCAGGAGAATAGTCTGATTTAATTAAAGTAAACTTGTTTGGAAAAGGAGCCTTTTTGTTTTTATGATAGTTTATAACCATAAGTGTGTTCCATCAAAATATAAGCAACAAATGGGTATATGTTATCCTATCTAATTACTGCTGATTAAAATGACTTCTTGATACTTCGCATATGTTTATTCCAAATGACAACAGTCATTGTAAAGCACTGAGGCTTTGCCAACTACAACATTTTGTTAAGCTTCAATTAAGCCTCAAGAGAACTGGAATGTCATATTTAGGTCACAATAGCCTATTGTCAAGTTCTTGGGTGATATTAGATATTATTGTTCATATTTTTATTGAGGTGTTGTCCCACATGATTGCCCTATAAGATGCATTAATGCCACAAATCTAACAGTCCCAAAATATTTGGGGCTTTACAGCCCTTGTGTACTATCTCAAGATAGTCCCGCCTGATATTCTGATTATGGGAAATTTGTCATCAACTGGGCTGTTCTAAATTGAGGCAGAAAATCACTATCTTCCTCTGATAAGCAGATTGGACAAACCATTGCCCCCTCAACCCTTCCTTTTCTCAGAGTATAAAAGTATTTCTTTTCCCATGTCAAGTTTTCAACTACAAGTGGATTTCACTGGCAAAATACACTGCCCATTGTTATAGTACTATTCATGAAGCAAGATTCTCCAGTACTACAACATGATAGCATGTAAATCTGTATTTCCTTTTAAAATGTTGTTGAAGCCCTTCCACTTAATACATTTGTTACTGAATTTGCAAGTGAGAAACATTCATCTTCCAAGTTGCTTTTTCAGGGTTCAGGGGGAAAAAAGCTGAGGTGAGAGACTAAGGATCTTTTCAGTAGGGATAGTCGAACACCAATTGGTTTTGGCTCATGTCCTGATCATCGGTCACAATTGGGTAGCTGATTTTCGATGATCGGTTGAACTGCTCTCAAATCTTGAATGGCTGTTCGGAAGGTTCCTGTACTCCTTCCCACCACAATACATCATGATAAGTTCTCACACATTAGTTACCACACTGCTCAATGACTCTTCCTGAGTCCTTGAGAACCCAATGGATCCCCCATGAGTCATAGCTGCTTGCCATTTGACTTAGCAGCCAATACACAGAGTTAACACAATCATATAAATTGACGGCGAAAATGACAGCACGTGTTTTGTTAAAATCCTACTGTTTACCTTTCCATATTCCATAAAAATGGTGATAGCTGATCTGTCTGTCCACTTCTGTTGCTGTCTTCCACCAATGTGAGTACAGACTTTTTTAATTTGGAGGTCCCTCAGTGATTCCCCCCTTCCTGCCCAATATTTCAATTGCTGTTTTTTTATTTTATTTTTGTGTGGATTTTAGCCCTGATATTAATTGTTTTAATTATATGTTTGTTGTTTTTAAGATGTGATTTTATTATGTATTTTTCCTAGTCACCTTTGTGGCCCTTATGAAGTTGGAAAGGTGGGTTATAAATTGGTGAAATAAAAAATAAGAACATAAGAACATAAGAGAAGCCAATGTTGGATCAAGCGAACGGCCCATCCAGTCCAACACTCTGTCACACAGTTGCCAAAAATACCAGGTGCCATCAGGAGGTCCACCAGTGGGGGACATTAGAAGCCCTCCCACTGTTGACCCCCCCCCCCCAAGCACCAAGAATACAGAGTCTCACTTGCCCCAGAGTCCCTATCTATACCTTGTGGCTAATAGCCACTGATGGACCTCTGCTCCATATGTTTAGCTAATTCCCTCTTGAACTCATCAATGCTTGTAGCCACCACCACCTCCTGTGGCAGTGAATTCCATTTGTTAATCACTCTTTGGGTGAAAAAGTACTTCCTTGTATTCGTTCTAACCCGACCGCTCAGCAATTTCATTGAGTGCCCGTGAGTTCTTGTATTGTGAGAAAGGGAGAAAAGTACCTCTTTCTCTACCTGCTCTATCCCTTGCATAATCTTATAAACCTCGATCATGTCACCCCTCAGCCGTCGTTTCTCCAAGCTAAAGAGCCCCAAGTACTTTAACCTTTCTTCATAGGGAAAGTGTTCCAACTCTTTTATCATTCTAGTTGCCCTTTTCTGAACTTTTTCCAAAACTACAATATCCTTTTTAAGGTGTGGTGGCCAGAACTGTACACAGTAATCCAAATGAGGTTGCACCACTGATTTATATAGGGGCATTATGATATTGGCTGATCTGTTACTTTTCAATACCTTTCCTAATAATCCCCAACATAGGCCGAGGACAGACTGGCAGTTTGCCATGGTAGCCAGTCGTAGCAAAAAAAAAACCCCTGGATTAAACTATACCGGGTTTTCCTGTCCACACAGCGGGGGCCGCTGCTGGAAGATACGGGACAGAGGCGCGCGGGAGCATTCAGACTGCCACGCCGGAGGCATGCTATATCGCCATTTCCCCATTAATTCGGCTGTGGGTGTATGGGTGTATGTGCGCATGAGCGCTCATGCGCATAAGCGCATTTTGCCAATTTTTTTATTTTTTTGCCCTGCAATGCCGGCACCTCATTGGGCAGTGGAGCGGAGCACAGCCAATCACACCGCTGCTGCCTCGTGCCCAATGCAGGTTGCTCCCGGCTTTTTGCCTGCGCGTTCAGACTCCCCGGAAGCGGAGAAACGCGCGACGAACACGGGCTTTCGGATTTGCGATGGCTTTTATAAGGTGTTTTTTTAATCCGGCAGTGAAGAGCAAGAGCACCGGTAGGCTACAGGTGGGGGACGCCAGGCAGATGTACCTGTGTGAACATTCCATTTACTCCGGTATTGAATCGTTGTCGGCCCAGGGCCCTTCCCGGGGCAAATTGCCAGTCTGTCCTCGGCCATAACATTAGCCTTTTTTATTGCAGCACTTCGGATGGCCACAGGATTCAAAAAAACCCAATGAGACAGGCTGATCAGTTCAACCCATTAGGCCACTGCAATCTGCCAGACCTGCAGAAAGGCCAGCCATCTTGCAAGAGTCTGCTGCTCCAGAGGGACCCAATGGTGTACAAGTGCACACCAAGAAGCTACAGACCTGCACACCACTATGGTTAACCACCACCAGCATCAGGTACTGAATTTGCCCCCTGACACCCCTAACAAAATACATGTGACTGTGTTGGTAGAGGGGTCCCCATGTAAGATGGTGTTAGATACCGGGTCTTCATTCTCGATAATTTCTGCAGAAACCCTGCAGAGGCTATGCACTTAAGGGGGACCCCTTCTAGAGAAGCTGCTTGGCCTGGCCTTAAGGGACTTAAAAAAAACCAACGGTACCCATCAAGGGGTGAGGCAAGTTCAGGGTACAATACAAAGACTTTGGTGGACTACTGGACTTGCAGGTGGTGGAAGGGAGGCTCACGAGCCTGCTGGGACTTTCGTGGTTTGAACTCCTGGGGTTTGGGGTGACAGGGGTGAACCAGGTGCAGCCGCAGGACTTTAATTCAGTGTGTGATTAATTTCTAGAGGTGTTCAATGGTACGCTCAGCCACTACACCGGTCCCCCGGTGTCCCTGGACTTATACCCCACCATACAGCCCATCAAGATGAAGGCCAGGCAACGCTCGTTTGCATTGCAGCCCAAAATAGAGGCAGAGCTGGATTGCCTGGTGGAACAGGGAGTGCTAGAGCCCATGCTGCATGCCCGGTGGGAGACCCCATAGTCACCCCAGTGAAACCCAATGGGGATGTCAGAATTTGTGCCGACTACAAATGCACAATCAATAAGGCACTCCAGGATCACACATACCCAGTACCCATGGCCAGCCATGTCCTGGCCTCCCTGGCATGGGCAAGAGTTTTCGGTAAACTGGACTTGGCACAAGCATACCAGCAGCTACCTATGGACAAGGCCACCACCGAGGCCCAAACAATAGTGTCCCACAGGGGGGCTTTCAGATTTTCAGGCTGCAATTTGGGGTGAGTGTGGTGCCGGGACTATTCCAAAATCTGATGAATTGTCTCCTCAAAGGAATCCCTGGGGTCCAGCCATTTTTTGACGATGTTTTGATCACGGACCCCGACTCTGAGACCTTCGCTGTGCAACTCAGAATGGTATTCCAGTGTTTCTCTGAGGCTGGCTTGAAGGTGAAGTGAGTAAAGTGCCTGCTGGGAGTGCCGTGGGTGGAATTCCTGGGCTTTGTGGTTGATGCCAAGAGGATCCACCTGACACCGGAAAAAATGCATGCCATCATTCATGCGCCCACTCCCTCCTCCAAGGCAGAACTGCAGGCTTTCTTAGGCCTCTTAAATTTTTATCATTCATTCCTGCCCCACAAGGCTGCCATTGCAGAGCCACTTCACTGCCTACTTGACAAACACGCCCCCTGGGTCTGGGGTCCCAAGCATGCTGCTGCTTTCTGAACTGTGAAAGAACTGTTGTCCTCCAATGCAGTCCTCACCCACTTTGACAAGACCCTACCAGTGGTACTGGCTTGTGATGCTTCCCCATATGCATGGTCCCAATTGCATACTATTCCCATATGAAATCACAACACTATGCATCAGTCTCAGTACTTTTCAATCAGGTAAATTCTACTGCTGAACACATTGTAAGCCTCCTGGAACCACAGGAAAAGTCAGGGTATAAATACTTTTATGAATAAAATTCACCATAAAATTTGTGGTACCCTTATTTTCCAGCATATCATGGAGATATGTTACGTCAGCTAAAGTCCAGACTGTAGCACACCTTTCCTCATTCTGTGTAGTTGATTAAGCTATGAACACATCCCAATTTCCCAAAGAGCAGCCTAGAAGTCCACAGATGGTTCAGCAACTGAAAGCTAATTCTGATGGCTGCAAGGAGTTTGTTCCTGTCAATATACAGGAACAGGTTGTGAACAGTTCATTGATTAATTAGCTACCTGATCAACACTGGTGAACTGGAAGTGAACTGGAAGTGAATTGAACCAATAGGTGTTCAAGCATCATCACTGAGCCAGAGCCCTTACTTTGCTGAATGGAGGACACTATACATCAGGGAGGAGCCATAGCTGAATAGTAGAGTATCTACTTGGCAAGCAAGAGGTTCCAGGTTTAATCCCTGGAATTCCATTTTAAAGTGTCAGATAGTAGGTGATGTAAAAGACCTCCACCTAACACTTTGGGGAGCCACTGCCAGTCTAAGCTGGCAATACAGGCCATGTTCATGTGTTCATCTCCAGGACAGGGTTTTTATCCTGCTGTTGTATATCAGCAAAAGGTGTATACATGTGCTTCTATTTAATAACATAGCTCACTGCAAGCTGTGTAGTCTCTCATGAGGGACAATGGATGATTAAGCCAGATCTGAAATAATGTGTAACATAGCCTGTGACATTTTAACACATTTTTTTTTTTTACATAAGGTTCCTGAAAAGAAATTGTGGAAAGGGGAAGTTTCCTTACTCTCCTTTTCAAAAGATCCAAAGGACTGTTGCAAAAGAAGGCATTCACTTGTTTCCTCCAATTCCAGAACAGTATACTCCACAGCAATACTGAACAGAACTGGAAAGAGGGAAGAAAGAACATAGCTGTGCCTCAGAACTCTGGGAAAATCCAGTACTAAATATCTGAGGAAATGTTTCAAAATGGAAACTGCCTCCCTTTTCTTCAAAAAGTCAAGAACAAATTTAAAGAATTAGATTTTTTTGTTATTCTTTCCAACTGTACAAAGGAAAGCAATAAGGCTTCTATCAAATTTTAATACACAGACTCTTTAAAATGTCCTGCTGCTGACAATGCAATACAACTGAGGGTTTTAAAAGGGTGCTTAGCAAATTTACCTCTTTAAAGAAATCCACTGGTGCATCTGCCAACCTTATTCTCTTTCACTATGTAACATTTCCCAGGCTTAAAAACAGGTCTGACAATCTTCTTTTGTTCTTTGGAGAATTCATTTTTATTCCCTTAAAAGTTTGTTTTTAATTTTGAAAACCGAAAATAGTTGATCATAAGCAACACAAGACTTCTTACAGTTCCCCCACACACACTAGAATGCCAACAGAGGACTGAATACTGCAGGTAGGAAGCTTCCCACTCTGGCCACACAGTAGAGAATAACAAATCTAGTTTCACAAACAGATAGCCATTGATTTATTTTTACTAGTAGGGAGCTTTAAATCTTGCTGCTTTGATAGGTAGATAAAAAGTCCATCATTATTACAAATGGTGTCATTGTATGGGTAAACACAGCCATTGCTGTGTTTGAGGGCTCCCTCTGCATTCAGGGGCTCTAATAAGGAGAATCTGTTGCTGACATGGCCACTAGCCATACCATGAACAGCAGCAACTGCTATTCAGGGACAGGTCTCTGGTCAAGCCAACCACTAGATTGCCTAGGCAACAGAATGAGGAAACCATGGATGCACTGTAGGAATTAGGGTCCTTCCAGGCTATCAGTGATGCAGGAGGCAATAGATTCAGGTGGTGTTGGTGACAGAACAAAGCATTACCTCCTGGATTCTCACTACCCCTGGCTTTGCTGTAGGGGTTTGGGTTTGACCTCCAAAACAATCCGATATGTTTTCATGCTGTGGCCATGAAGAGAGGAGAGGAGGTGCACAGTACTAGATATGGGAGCAAAATCTGAAATGGGTTAGTAATATGACCCCCCATTATAAAGTTTCAAACCATTATGGGTAAAGCTACCCTTTCCTTCTTCGGTAAATGGAGGGGAATGTGGAAGGAGGGAAAGAAGCCTAAGGGAAGAAGAAGAAGAGGAAGAGGAAGAGGAAGAGGAAGAGGAAGAGGAAGAGGAAGAGGAAGAGGAAGAGGAAGAGGAAGAGGAAGAAGAAGAAGAAGAGGAGGAGGAGGAGGAGGAGGAGGAGGAGGAGGAGGAGATTGGATTTATACCCTGCCCTTCACTTGGAGTCTCAGAGCGGCTTACAAACTCCTTTCCCTTCCCCTCCCCACAACAGACACCCCACAGGTAGGTGGGGCTGAGAGAACTCTAACACAAACTGCTCTTTCAGGAACAGCTGTGCCAGAGCTTGTGACTTACCCAAGGTCACATCAGCAGGTGCAAGTGGAGGAGTGCGGAATCAAACCCAGTTCTCCCAGATTAGAGTCTGCACACTTAACCACTACACCAAACTGGCTCTCATTATCATTCTTGGTAGGAATGTACAAAGGAAAAAAATGGCATTTTTCAGATGTGAGGGGTTTGGACCCTTAAAAATCCAGCATTGCCTTGAAAACCCAAATTCCGATATTGGTATTGTATTTGAATTCAGGTAAAATTCGGGAATCCTGGTTTTTTTTTTTTTTGCTTCATTATACCCTATGGGGCCATTATAGTTAATGCCAAATCTCCTAATGTATATTCAGTAGGTTGGGGGAGGGGGTTTGAGGTAGAAGCACCAAATTTGCTGCAAAGCTACTGCAACCTCTCCCCAAATGAACCCAAAAGATTCAAAAAGATTGAGCCATGGGTCCAATTCTATGGGCACCCAAAGTGGGTGCCCCATCCTCCATTGTTTCCAATGGTGGGTAAGAAGCAAGGCAGGCATACAACAAGCCCAGCAAATTCTCTCAGAGAATTTCTGATGTAGAAAGTGAAGTGTGGTGAGGGGACATGTTTACAAGGCCAGCAGCAGGACCAGGAAAGGGGAAAGTCTATGGGGGGGTTTATGGAAGGGAAGGGAAAGAGGGAATAGTGAGGGAGTGGGAATTGAGATTCTGCCCCCCTGCAAGTCCTTGCAGGTTCCCATTTGTACCTTCTAGATACTCAAAACAATCTTATAAGATTTATTCATTTAGGAGATTTATATC
>JAPDNY010000954.1:0-21570 GCA_029375565.1 Gekko gecko
ACTTATCACAATCATATACATTGCAAATAATAACTGATAGAATCGATTCAGTGTATAGGAGTGAGCACAACCATCCAAGAATAAAAACACACACAACACAGAAGTTAGCTTCTAGGTTTTACCATAAACCTAAGAGAGAGCCAGTTTGGTGTAGTGGTTAAGTGCGCAGACTCTAATCTGGGAGAACCGGGTTTGATTCCCCACTCCTCCACTTGCACCTGCTGATGTGACCTTGGATCAGGCACAAGCTCTGGCACAGCTGTTCTTGAAAAAGAGCAGTTTCTGTCAGAGCTCTCTCAGCCACGCCTGCCTCACAGGGTGTCTGTTGTGGGGAGGGGGAGGGAAAGGAGTTTGTAAGCTGCCCTGAGGCTCCGAATGAAGGGCGGGGTATAAATCCAATCTCTTCTTCTTCTCCTTCTACTATAAGTTTAGGGATTTCTTGTTGAGAGGACAAATACTCTAGGATAGGTAGCCAGATAAAGGAGAAATTAAGAGTGTGAAGAAGGTTTATTAAAGTATGCCAGATTGTCCATGGGCAGAATGAAGAATCTCAGTTTGAGATTGTTGCAATATAAATGGAAGATTTATGTGAGAGCATAAATGTGACATTTGAAAGTATTGTATCCAAGGAACAGAACTTTCCAGTTTGGTTTCTAGATCAGTCTTTGTCATTAGTAGGTGTCTAGAACTAATGTCTTGGAGTGTGGTAATGTTGGCTGTCATTCATGTATCAAATGAGGGATTTCTGAATCCAGGTAAGAACCAGGATTGATTTAGAAAAGTTTGATGTCTTGAGATAGGAGGTACCAAAAGGGATCTATTATGGTCCCAGCAAGCTAGCATAGAAGCTAAGAGAGGATTCTCGGTCAACTGTTTGGGCCGTTTGGATGAAGTCTGCCAGATCACTTCTTTGATATCAAAGAGTTAAGTATATTCTGAGTGTAAGTGTATCCGAACAGAGGAATGATCGTCATTCAACAATTTAACCATTTTTGAAATCTGGATGGCTGTGCAGTATTGTTTCATGTTGAGAAAGCTGAGGCCTCCTCCTGTTGATCTCCTGTATAATGTACGACAACTGACTGTGTTTTTTGTATGAGCAAAAGAAATTTAGCAGCATGGTTTGCCATTTCGGCAGAAGTTTGTTGGAGAGGCCTAGTGGAATGGTGAGAAAGAGATAAATGGATTTAGGAAGAATAAAGGATTTGATAAGATGTAGGGGGTCAAACCAAGAGATTCTCAATTTGGGCCAGCTCAGAAATTGTTTTCAGTGTCTTTCTCTATTTTATCATGCTTTTTGATATCTTTTAAATCATTAGGAATATTGATTCCTAAGTATGGTAGGTAACCTTTAACTAAGTTGTAAGAAGTAGATTTAATAGTTTGTGTTGTTTGGGTGTCTAAATTCATTGGCGATATAAAGGTTTAAGAAATATTGATTCAAAGTCCTGAGACTGAACTAAACTGAACTCCTGAATAGTATAATGAAGTGAGGATAAGGATGATGTGGGTTGTGTGAGAAATTATAACATATCATCCACAAAGAGAAATAATTTGTACTCCTTGTTCTGTATTTGAACCCCCTTTATGGAGTCATTTGTACATATCATGTTGGCTAGTGGCTCCATCGCAAGAGCAAAAAGCAGGGGAGACAGAGGGCAGCCCTGCTGAGTACCCCGTTGTAAAGTAAAAGGTCCTGAAGTACGCTGGTTGATTCTGAGATTAGCCGTCGGTTTGGCATAAATAGCATTAATAGCTGATAATCCCCCCCCCGCCCATTTTTTGCAACACCATTTTAAGACAGGGGATTCCCACAGAACCAAAGGCTTTCTCCACATCTAGGGATAGGAGCATAGCACTTTCATTGTGAGATTTACAGTAGTTCAGAATTGTGAGAATTGTTTGTATTATCAGAGATATCCTGATGTGGCATAAAGCCGACAGTCTTGTGCAATATACTGGGTTACAAAGAATTGAGTCTCTTGGATGGGATTGAAGTAAAAAATTTTGAAGTCTGTATTCAGTAAGGAGATTGGCCTATAAAGATTGCTAAGGCAGGGTCTTTCCTTGGTTTGGAAGTGCAATAATTGAGGTCTGGCTCCACGAAGGAGGAAGTTTCCCTGTTTCTGTGATGTGATTGCATGTTGTCATTAAAGGACTAGCAAGTATAGAGGCGTATCTTTTGTAAAATTCAGGTGTAAAACTACTGGGTCCGGGAGCTTTATTAGGTATGAGTTGTTTTATAGTGTCTAAGATATCCTGGGAGGAAATTGGATTTTCTAGTATCTGGCTATGTTCATTGGACAGAGGTTTCTAAATTGGATATTTTGCAGCAAAGAACTGGTCAAGAGCGGTTTGAGAAATGGATTTAGAGCTGTATAGAATTCTGTAGAAGTTTTTAAATAAACTGGTTATTTTGCCTGATTTATAATGTGATATCGTCTTTCAGCGTAGTAATGAACCAGGCCTATGATACTTCTTCCATTGTTGCCTTGCAAGTAGGTGTTTGTGCAGCAGCGATTTAAGCTACTCCATGAGATGGGAGATCAGAACTGCAATGAAACACCAAGGAATGAAGAGAGAGTGGGAGGCATGTAGCAGATGCAGAGATAAAAGAGTTGCCATAGGAACCAATGTGCAAAAATCCCTGAGTGGGAGTAATGGAAACACAGCTTTTTAGGAAGTGAGGACTCGTGACTGAGGAAGCTGGATTTGCTTGGCACGTCCTGCCTTTGATACAACTATTTATAAAAATGTGTTAAGTTCCAAATAGACAAAGAGTTGAATGAGAAGGAGGCCAAGTCCCAAAGCAGTAGAAGAAAATTATGGACCTGATGGAAATAAATATTTTTGTAATCTGCTTCTGTCTAGTTGTTAAACAGCTTTTGCAGATAGATTTAGCAATAATTTAAAACATGTTAGTTAACTCTAGTCAAAGAGTAAGGTGGATCTCAGCTGGGCAGACCAACACTGCAAATGCTTAAAAAATATACTTAAAAGAAAGATCATGGGTGGGTTTAAATCAGGGGTGGCCAAACTGTGGCTCGGGAGATGCATGCGGCTGTTTCACACATATTGTGTGGCTCACAGCAGGGCAGCTGGGGAAGCGAAGGGGAGGCATGCTTCCCTGATCAGTCTTCCCTCCGCCAGCCAGTGTTCCTCTCTCTGGGTAGGCTTGAGGTGGGGGGGGAGCAGAGAAAGAAAGCATTCTCCCCCCCCGGCCAGCTTGGAGAAGGTATTTGTCTCTTTAAATCCCTTCTCCAAGCCAAGGTGTGGGGGGGTGCTTGGAGGATTCATTTAAAGTTACAGCTACTTTCTTTCCACTCTCCCTCCCTCCCCCATCTATTTGCTTTCTTTCCATCTTCCTTTCTCTTTCTCCCTCCCTCCCTTCCTTCTTTTCTCTTGCTTTCTTCCCCCTCCTTCCTCCATTTACTTTCTTTGCTTTTAATTCCCCCCAAAAAACTACAAGAAAATAAAGAGGGGGAACTATAAACTACTGGAGAAAGTAAAGATAACCACTAAAAACCCAAGAGATGGTGGTCATATAATGGTTACAATATACATGCTTTAAATGAGAAAAAAGTAGTTTGTTACATTAAAAATGATCATTAAGACCACCTATATACTTCAAGTCAGATAATCTGACTTAGTAAAGAACAATACAAAAGAATGGTTAAATGTCAAAAAGAAAAACAGACTTTAGAAGGAGTTGGCAACTCATTTGCCTCTCCCTTCTTTCCCTCAGTCGATATCCTTCCTTAGGGGCTGTCGCCCCATGTTCTGAGTCCGAGTCTTCTCCAGTAGGTGCTCCATCATCACTTCCCTTGCTGCTCTCCTCCTCATCTTCTCCTGTTGGTCCAAGCTGTTGCTGCAGAAACTCCCGTGCTTTCATAACAGAGTCAAATTTTTCCCTCTTATCTTTGAATTTGAAGAGTATGCCTTCAGGTACAACCCATTTGTAGGGTAGGCTTTCCTTTTGTAAAAACAAAGCCAAGTCTTTGTATTTTCTCCTTTTTTTCCTTATTTCAAATGGAATGTCTTTCACAACCCTTATCTCCTTGTGATCAATTTCAAGAACAGTTCCATTTGTTGCCTTTAAAATCTGGTCCCTCACATATCTTCTGGAGAATCTCACCACCACCTCCCCGGGCAGATTATTTTTCTTTATATATTCAGAATATGATCTATAGATGACATCCATCTCGTTTTGAAGAACATCCGCTTTCAAATCTGCAACCGGTCCCAAGGCATCGCTCATAATCTGTTTAAGATTCTCTCCTTTTTCTCAGGAACCCCTTGAAATCTCAGAATGAAGCTTGATTTTTCCATTTGAAGCTGTAAAAACTGGGCTTCATCAGAGTTTCTCTTCTTTTCATCTCCTGCATTTGCTTTTTAAGCTTTTTGGTACTGGCATCCACTTCTTTAAGGCTCTCTGCATTTTGCTCTGTTTTTTTCATAGTCTCGTTTATCTGGCGTTGCTGTGCAGCAAAGTTTTGATTAAGTGCCGTCATTTGCTCCAGCAGGAGTCGCAGAGCGTCTCTTAGCATCTTAGAGAAGTCTATGATTATGTCTGGTCTTGTGACTGCACTCACTGGGCTAGCACTTCCTGAAGCAGGCTTAGGTTTCGGTTGCCTATCTTTGTCTGTCTTTCTCAGTGACATCTTTGAGGATGTTTATACTTAAGGAAAATTGCCAAAAACCTCTAAAGCCTACAAATCACGTAAGTCTCTTGGAAAGTCCTTACTAAAGTCTCATTCTGCTTTCAGATCCGTTCCCCCTCATGCTTTAAGTCCGTTTTATTTTTTGTGGGGGGAGCTTCCCGCCCTCCCTTGCTTGCTTTGGGGAAAACTTTTAGCTAAAGTCTCTGGTGCTTGCTTCAACCACAACTCACTTTCAATGTAGATCTAGTAGACCTCTCCATCAGTCGTGTAATGCGCTCGACCTCCACACACTTGCCCCGGTGTGTGTCTCTGAGTCCAGTATTGGAACACAGCGGCGAGACCATTGGGGCATGGAACCGCCTCAGTCTGCCAGCAGATCCTTAGCGCCCCTTGGCTAGGGACCCATCACACGGGTCCCCAGGGGATGCGTACGATCGCACCCCTTCCCCATCTGCTGGCTCACAGATCCTGTCCTTGAGAGTTCTCGAGGGACGGGTCCACCATTAGATCGCCAAAACCGGAAGCACCGCTCCATTTATTTTCTTTGTTTTCCCCTCTCTCTTTCTTTCCAACCTTTTCATTCTTTATTTCTACCTCCTCTCTCTTAGACAAATAAATATCATTAGCAAACAAATAAACATCATTATCAATATCTGTTTTTACCCCTTTTGTTTTTATTTTTGGCAGTCTCATTTAATTTTAATAAAAAGCAAATTTGCATATTTTCCAATAAAAAACATCTGATGTTTATTCTATGTGGCTCTTACATTAAGCAAGTTTGGCCACCCCTGTTTTAAAGTATAGGTTTAGGGACAGATGTGCTGCCTTCTCATGAACACGTGAAGCTGGCCTTATAGTGAGTCAGACAATTAGTCTATGAAAGTCAGTACTGTCTACTTTGACTGGCAGTGGCTGTCCGGGTTCTCAGCTAGAGGTCTTTCACATTACCTGCCACCTGATCCTTATAATTGGAAATGCTGGGAATTGAATCTAGGATCTTTTGTGTGCAAATCAGATGCTCTACCACTAAGCCACAATCTCTCCCTACAAACATAACAAAAAATAAAAAAACACTCCCATAACTTCTAAAACATAATATACCATGTTAGTTGGGTACTGTATTATGGGCACAAAACCATCAGAACACTAAAGGTGACTTATGGATCAAAGATGTAATTTCATCACTGATATTTTTATTTTGGTCATGTCCTGAGTGAATAGTTATCATCCTTCCCCTGATAACGTGTTGTTTCCTGTAATCCCTTCTTTTTTGATAGCATGCCTCTTGTAATCGTTTGGCTGTTCTCTTCCTCTATCCCTAACAGTCGTACATACCTGAGTTGCAGCAATAAACAGATGATCACACCTCTAAAATAGTTGTCAGGGAAACAGAGTTCAAGCTTCCCTGAATCACAAGAAAACACTAAGCACTTTTTATTGTTGTTCTTGTTAGATATCTGAGGTACATTTTCTGTTAACATATATGGATGCATTAAATTTGTTTCCTGCTCTTACAATACAGCATTAAGTTTACCTGTGCTTAAAACTTAGCAAAGCAATAAGCATGGTATATATTTGAATGCATTATATATCACAAAAAGAAGAAATGGGGAATATGTGGGAGGGGACAACTAGCCACTCTCAGAATATAACTGATCTTCCCATAAGTTAGTTCAGAGGGAACTCCCTGCAGTAGTTGCAGATGGCTTCCTGTGAGGCTCCTGTAACCCTGTGGGGTGGGAAGCAACTGAAGCCTTGAACCAGACAATTCAGCCCAGCATTTCCGCCTAGATTTCTGAATTGCCTTGGAGGGGTAATAATTCTGAATAATTTGACTGCATTGAAGGCTACATATGACTGCCTCTTTCATCGAACATACTATGAGACCAGGCAGAAGCATTTCATCCAAAGAGGTCCTTATTTAGTCCTACTTTTGTATAGTAGAGGGGGATGTTAAGTGTCTGATTGTTAACTGGGTGTCACATATGTGGCCAAGAATATAGGGGAACAGTTGCTGGACTTGACCAAGAAGCAGATGTTTCTGCACACCAAAATCAGAGGCGGCCTAGCCTCTTGGTTAAACATCCCATAAAGGGAGATTAGAGACCCAGCCTTGGAGAAGGACAAGAAACAAACAACATGATAATATGGCCTTTGGTCAATTAGAAACAGTCTAACATATATCAATGGATATTATGTCTTGAGGTGCAGGTGCGAGAGGCCTCTGAGAAAGGCAAGAATGTCCAACTCCACAGAAGCAAAGATATAGTTCAAGGATGGAGTTTATTGGTTGAGGGACAATAGATACTCATATATATAGCAAGAATGAACTATTCGTTTAATATAATTTAATAAGATATGCAAGTACAGATAACCTTGTATGGTGTTTGAAGTTTTAAGATAATTTCATAGCCAAGGATGTGGGACAGCTAGTTATTGTTAGGAAGTGATTTTAAAAACCTATAAGCGTGGGAAGCTGAATTCTTGGAGCATCTTAGAAGGGGCTCCTTGCTTGTGATCTGCTTGTCTTTGGATAAAATGCCGTTATGGACTCATGCAATTGCTCTCCTTTATTGTCTGTGTAACAGTAATGAATGTTAATTTTCTTTAGTTAATCAGTGTTAAAGATGCATATAGTTACACTGCAATAAAGAATAAAATATTTTATTTATTTATTTATTCGATTTATACCTCAACCTCCCCGCAGGCAGGCTCAGGGTGGCTTACATAATTGGTCTATAATGATAATTAAAATCACATAAAATCAGTTTAAAATTTCAAATACAATAACAACGTAAAATCATGACGTGCTAGTGCTGATACATTAGGTACATAAGATGGCATGCTGGAAATACCCTACAGCCAAACAGTTTGCCACACAATGGTCTTCCTGAGCACCATGGTGGAGGCCAGATGTTAAAACTAGGGCCAGTTCGTTGATAGTAATGGAGGCGGTTCCTAGTTGAAAGCCTGGTGGAAGAGCTCTGTCTTGCAGGCCCTGCAGAACTGCATAACATCCCGCAGGGCCCTGATCTCCTCCAGGAGCTCATTCCACCAGTACGGAGCCACCACTGAGAAAGTGCTGGCCCTAGTGGCAGTGAGCCTGGCATCCTTGCGGCCTGGAAGGTTCCGAGACTCTGACCTCAGTGCTCTCTGGGGTATATGTGGGGAAAGGCGGTCCCTCAGGTATGTCGGACCCTGGCCATATAGGGCTTTAAAGGTAAGTACCAGCACCTTGAAGCGAATTCGGTATGCTATCGGCAGCTAGTGCAGCATCTTCAGCACAGGCTGGATGTGTTCCCATTTGGGAAAACCCATCAAAAGCCTGGCCGCAGCATTCTGCACTAGCTGCAGCTTCCGAATTTGCAACAGGGGCAGCCCCATGTAGAGAACGTTACAGTAGTCTAGTCTTGCGGTGACCGTCGCATGGATCACTGTAGCTAGGTCGTCACGGTTGAGGAAGGGAACCAACTGCCTAATCAGCCAAAGATGGTAAAAGGCTGACCTGGCAGTGGTTGCCACCTGGGCCTCCATTGTTAAGGAGGAATCCAGGAGCACTCCCAAACTCCTAACCTCTGGCTCTGGCACCAATGGCGCCCCACCAAAGGTCAAGAGTAGGGTCCCTCCTCCTCCCAAGCCGCTCCGACTCACGCACAGGACCTCCGTCTTCATCGGATTCAGCTTCAGCTGGCTTAGCCTAAGCCAAATAGGGCAAGTTGGAGACCGGATGATAGTTCGCCAATTCGGCCAGATCTAGAGATGTTTTTTTAAGAGAGGACAAAGATTCTCTATAATATTATCACTTGTGTACCACACCACGTAACGAGCCATAAATGTTGTTGAGGTGTACCAGGAATTAAATGATTTGATATATGAAATAACTAGACTCCAAGGGTTTCTTAAGTGTATGCCTCTATCTGGATCAGTTCTAACTAGATTTATCTAGAGAGACAGACCTCTTTTTCTAATTTCCAGGGCATAAGCATCCTTTTGGGAGGGAAAGCAGCCAGGGTTGCCAGGTCCCCTCATTGTCCCAGTGGGGGAATTTGGGGGGTGTTCTGGGGGTGGGTGGTGAGGCCCTCAAGCCCCACCCCAAGTCACGGCCACTGGCGGCCACTCCTTTCCCTCACCTCCTGCAGAAATTTAAAGGACTTCAGCTGATCGGCAGGGAGCATGTGGCCCACTGATCAGCTGGAGGGCTCTTTAAATCTTTCAGCAGGGAGGGAGAGGGTTGTCACCAGCTACAGCTCCTCTCACAAAACGACACTTTAAAGAGTTGCTTTGTGAGTGTGGTGGCGGCTGTGGCGCGTGTGTGTGGGGGGGCCCTGGTTTTCTAGTGACGATTCACTGTTTGGGATTCAGGCCTGCATTGCCGCACCACTCGCTGCTTGACACGATTCTTCCCAGAGGTTTGAAGCTTTGTTGCTCCTCGGAGGTGCAGAGTGCTTCTGATGTTTAATGATAAGCTCCCATATAGAATTATCAAAGGAAGCCTGCATGAACTCTACTCTCTGATGAAGAAATGAAACATCTGAGACTACCTGGGATCTGCATTCATAGTAGTTCAATTTAAAGAGTTTAAGGATTGCCACACCTGTGTGGACATATTGTGGAGTTCTAAGCCTTGCCAAGCTCATTTTGGCACAAAGTGGATGTTCCGCAGCTTTTGAAAATATCGGTCCGGTTCAAGATCTAAATCTTTATTGATACCATTGTTTTAAACGGACCTTTTTTATATATGTCCTTGAATCTTAAAGGTAGGTTAATCCCTAAATAGGGCATATAATTTGTGACCCAGGAGTACAAGAAAGAAGTTTTAATTTCCAGGCTTGTTTTCTTGTCTAAGTGGATAGGTAGTAAGTGTGACTTTGTGATGTTTACTTTCAGACCAGAAATGGAGCCAAATTTTGAAAGAATATTCTGTACTGAAGCCAAAGATGTAATTGGTTGTGATAGAAATAACAACATATCATTGGCAAAGATTGATAGCTTAAATTCTTTTTCATGCATAGTAATTCCTTTTATAGTGTTGTCATTTCTAATCAAGTTTGCACAGGGTTCAATACAAAGAGCAAATAGAAGTGGGGAAAGTGGGGAAAATTCATTGTAAAAAAAGGACCTTTTTCACTTTGGTGACTTTGTAAATGCACACCCCAGTCTTGTAATCCATAAACTTTCTATCTTGTGGTTGGTTTATGTTATTGTATTCTTTTCATTGTGTATGTATGAAACAATAGAAAATTGGATATCAGAATACTTATGAATATTTCATAATACAAAAACAAAACAACCACTTTTACTTGATATTTGAATATCTATTGTTTAAAAAGCATACAGCACTTAGCTTAGGCTATTAGATTAGATTCTTGTGTCTATATTCCTTTGTAATCTTTAAATGGACAATGGGCACTGCAAGACCCTGCATGGCTCCAGATTGCTGCTGAGAGGGGCTTCCTGTGTTAATGAGCGGCCGCTCACTCACACAGCATAGAGGGAACCGTGGATATAGCCCCTGAAACAAGACTTATGTGATCTGCCATCTCTCAAACAGGCAATCTCACTTAGTTTTAATAGTTCAGCAATCAGGTAAATCTTATTAAAACATAAGAACATAAGAGAAGCCAATGTTGGATCAGGCCAATGGCCCATCTAGTCCAACACTCTGTCACACAGTGGCCAAAAATACCAGGTGCCATCAGGAGGTCCAGCAGTGGGGCCAGGACACTAGAAGCCCTCCCAGTGTTGCCACCCCCAAGCATCAAGAATACAGAGCATCACTTGCCCCAGACTGAGAGTTCCTATCTATACCTTGTAGCTATTATCCAGTGATGGACTTCTGCTCCATGTGCTTATCTAATTCCCACTTGAAGCTGTCCATGATTGTAGCCACCACCACCTCCTGTGGCAGTGATACCATGTGGGGGCATATTATTGAATATTATTAATATTCTAGTTGGCCCCCAATTTCCAATTTTTAGAATTAATATTTTTGCTGCCAACTTTTTCTGGCAGGGACTGTATGTCTTTAAGAGCTGGCAGACAGAAATTCCACACATATAGCTTCACCCAGGATAGAGATACTGTATGGAACTTCCCATCTCATTGAAAACATAGGATCCCTCCTGGAAAAGCAAATGGTAATACTGGGCATGAAAGACATACCCAAGGATGGTTTCAGACATTTAAAAAGCTGATAAAACCCTACATGCCATTGGACACAGGAAGTAAAAATGACAAAAGAAAACATGTAAACACAATTCATGCAATCTTTGCTTTCCTTCCATCCCTTAAGAGTCAGTCACCTCTTACAAAGAGCCAAACTACACTGGAAATTCAGAGCAAGAGATCAAGAAGGAGCCACTAAGAAAACCCATTTGCGAAACTGAAACTATGCAACTTAACATTACTGATAATTGATCTTAATCCATAATGCTTCTGCATTCCAAACACTGTTTTTTGTGAGTCCTTTATTAAGGAAGTTGCAGTGGCACACAGGACTCACAATAATTAGTAAAGATACACAGTACCTAGCATGATTATTCTGTTGCACAGGTATAAATCCATGCATGGTCACACTCAGGGCTATTTTGGGGCAGGAACACACAGGAACGGAGTTCCGGCTGGCCCCGAGTTGGCCACGCCCAGCAGGAACTCATTAACATAATAGGCCACACCCAACAGCAGAAACTCATTAGGACTGGCGACATTCGGGGTGTGTGGCCTAACATGCAAAAGAGTTCCTCCTACAAAAAACCCTGGATTTTGACAACAAACAAGGTAAACAGAATAAGAAGCAAAAGGTGGGTGTGGCTGGATGACCACACTTCTGGTAACACGGGTGTGTGGCCTAATATTCTAATGAGTTTCTGCTGTTTGGTGTGGCCTGTTATGCTAATGAGTTCCTGCTGGGCTTTTTCTACAAAAAAAGCCCTGGTCACAGTGGGTTACTGGCAGCTGTTCCCCTCCACCATTTCCCTTTCCATAAAGCATCTCCAAGAAGCCCTTTAGTCCCAAGAAAACCATTGCCTGCCCTTACTTTCACATACTGGTTATTCTTCTATTTGCTTGAGGACACTTTAGCTCTGGCTAAGATAGCCACACAGGTGCTTTTTGGACCAGAATTGGAAGATGTTCTAATTCAGCAGCTGTGCATTTGGCACCAGACACATGACTCTCATCTTTAGAGGCCTCGCAAACATCTTTGCCGTGTCTATTGATCTTGCTGCTTAACTTTCCTTTTCTTGGTCCAGTATTAACTTATTGGTTATCTTATTGTAATATGTAATATCATAACATGTGTACCTCAAACTGTTTGACCTCTGAAGAAGGCCCCCAATAGGGTGGAAATGCATCTGGTCGCTTGTACTGGCCCTTGTGTTCAGGCCACTTGAATTTTGCAACAAGGCTTTCATTGGGCCCATATTTGTTTTTAACTGCCTTTCTAATAAATACATGAACATAAGAACATAAGAGAAGCCAGTGTTGGATCAGGCCAATGGTCCATCTAGTCCAACACTCTGTCACACAGTGGCCAAAAATACCAGGTACCATCAGGAGGTCCAGCAGTGGGGCCATGTATTTTTGTATAATATAAGTTTAAAGTAGGTTTTTAACACTGGCCCTTTATTAGACTTCTTTCTTATTCTAGCATGCCCCCTACCTCCCCAATATACCTTAAGGCCAAGACTTCATTAAAAAAGCGGCCATATTTAATCCCACACTCAGCCACTCTTGGCTTTAGATCCACACATTGCAGGCCCCTGCTTTGAGGGGAAGAGGGCACAAACTAAGGATCACAGACATTTGTATGCATCCTTGGCTCAAATCTCCTGTTGGTAGGACGGTCCGCTCTCAACCTCCATTTCAGACGAACTTCTATTGGATTCATCATATCACATCAAGCAGCATTTCAGGATGTCAGCAAAACATATACTCCATTGTGTCAACTAGCATAAAACATTAGATAATCTGTTTATTACATAAACTGTTTCATAGTTTGCTGTGTCTGCTTATCATATGTAATCTGTCCTGTTCCAGGACAGATACACAGTGGTGTGCCTTGCTCTTAATATGAGAATCTGTATGAATTTTGCATGTCCTGGTTTTGTAGCATATAAACTAAGGAATCCTTTAACTAATATTTTTCTTTAAGTTTTTTATCATTGTGCAAGCTGTTTTGTAATTCGGGCATTCTTTCATGAGTGTTATTTGGAGCGGCCGCTAGAGGGCCTCAGACGCTAAATAAAAGGGAAAGGTTTTCTTAGAGCCCTCCTGCTGATCAACATTCATTGTATTTTAGGTCTCTTTGGCCTGAACACTTGCATCTCAAAAACATTAGAGACCAGACTGTACTTATCACTGGAAAACTGGTAAACAAGCTATTACTGAAGCAAGGTATTATACCAATGGAAAGAAATGACAGTCATTGTAATAGACGAGACCTTAAATAATAAAGAACAGGTATTACGATGGAGAACCATGCATCAATACATCCTAGGCTTGCCAAGAACTTACCGTATTTTGGCGGGGGACGGATACGTCCTGGCAGGACCATCCCGGGAGAAGGAAAGACGGCGCACACCATGCCGTTGCCAGGAAGTGACGCTAGGCAACGCTCTGGCAATGCAGCTGGAAACTCGATGGTACAATCGAATTTTCAGCCCCATTGCCAGAGCGTTGCCTGGCGTCACTTCCTGGCGACGGCATGGTGCGTTACAGGGAGGACTGGTCCGGCCGGGGATCATGCGTCCCCCACTTGCACGCAGTAAGTACTTGGGAACCCTAATACATCCCCTTTCTTTTTAATGTGACATATTCAAGATCTACACCTCAATTTAGAACAGGGAAAAGATCATGTTCATCACAGGACTATCACTTTGAAGCCTGCAAGCAAAATCTCACCCAAATAAGAAAGGAGTTTTGAATGCAAATATTAAACTATTCCCAACTGAGTCAGTCTCCCACTTCATCCAGCTCAGAGTTCTTTACTCTCACATCAGTGGCTCTTCAAAGTCTCTGGCAGAGATTGCCAACTGCTGCCGCCTGACAGCTGGCCTTGAACTGGAGAGGACTGGAACCTTCAGCATATAAAACATATTTATCTATGGCCCCTTCCCAAAATGTCAGGATTAAGAGAGTCCCTACCAATGCTCCCTCTAAGCTGTGGAGTCTTGTGAGTAAAAATTCTGCTTTGTGAGCTACTGGCATTAAAGTTGTGAGTGAGCGATTTGGCTACTACATGAACTAGTTTGCTCTGGAGCCATCCTTCCTGAGCAAAGACAATAATGTGTGAGCCAGAAGCTAAAAAACTGTGAGCTAGTTCACACTAACTCAGCTTAGAAGGAACATTGGTCCCTACTTTTAATCAATTATGAGTATTTACTTGCTATTTCAATACAAAAGACCCTATTTTTGTTATTCTTATCATAAGAAGCAAAGCAGGGTCCAGTGGAAGATCCATCAACAGCTGCTAGCTATGGTGACTGAAAAGACCCTCCATATCCAGAGGCAGCAACTGTCTGAGTAGCAGTACTGGGAGGAAACAGCACATGAGGGCCTTGGCTTCTATGCCCTGTTGATTTGGCCCTCCAGGACAACTGGCTGGCCACTGTGTGAAACAATATGCTGGGCTGGATGGACCAGTGGTCTGATCCAGCTGGCTGTACTTGTGTTTGTATAAAACCCCCAGGCTACATGCCTACACTTTAAGGAAGTGTAAACTCATCAGGATAAAGGACAACCAGCCAGAGGTAGGCTGTCTCACCATCGTTATCTATTTATTCATTTACTAGGAATAAGGCCTGTTGTGGAAATAAATACAACAAGCTCTAGAAAGAGGCTCTGGGTGGGTGCCCCAGCCTTGAGCACTCAGCATTGATTTGCTGTGGTGATCTCAGCAGGGTATAATAACATAGAGTCCACTGTTTTCTCCAGGGGAACTGATCTCTGCCATCTGAAGAGCAGTTGTAATTCTGAGTGATCTCCAGCCTTCCCCTGGAGATTGGCAGCAATGGCTCCCCAGGAGGAAATGGCTGGTTTGCAGGGTGGAGTCTATGGCATCGTACCTGTCTGAGGTCCCACCCCTCCTCAAACCCCACCTTCTCCGGGTTCCGCCCTCAAATATCCAGGAATTTCCCCAACCTGGAGTTTGCAACCCTATCTCCTTCTCAGCCAACCATCAGCCTACTTTTATCTGCCTCTCTGACTTCAGTTTTCCATCCCCACCCCCCGCAGCCTCTACCTAGGAAAAGTACAATCTTTTTCTGCAGTGGGGACCCAAGCAGGAGGGAAGCAACCTCAGCAGGGTACAATGACATGGAATCCACCCTGCAAAGCAGCCATTTTCTCCAGGGGAGCAGATCTCTGCCATCTGGAGAGCAGTTTTAATTCTGAGTGATCTCCAACCCTCACCTGGAGATTGGCAGCAGTGGTTCCCCAGGAGAAAATAACTGCTTTGGAGGGTGGACTCTATGATATTCTATTCAGCTGAGGCCTCTCCCTCCCCAAACTCTGGCTTCCATAGACTCCACCACAAAATCTCCAGGAATTTCCCAACCTGGAGCTGGCAACCCTAGTCAGGACTGGCCCCAATGAGCTCCCTGCAAAGACCAAAGTAGGCCTGGAAAGGGCCTCCTGCCTTTGCCTTTTTACTGACAAAACCAAGCTTGGTTGCCTAGCAGCAGCCACTGAGGGGGAAGTGAGCCACGCAGCTGCCAAACTATTACAAATCAAATTTAACGATTGGCTAATAACACAGGAAATGATTGGATCAGAACAAATAGGTTTTAGACAAGGGAAATCTGCTATGGACTATTGCTTAGTCCTCTCTCACTTAATCAATAAACAAGTAAGATGCAAAAGATCGAAACTATATGGAAATCTCCTTCTGCTCCCAAGCTGGTACAATGGAGAGACAAAGTATGGGACCAATTTATAATGTGCAAAATTTCAGACTCATTACAGAGGTGGCAAAATGGCTCATCCCCAGCATACTCCAGATTTGTACTTACCTGGTTCCCATGGTTAGGATACATGACGAATAACAGCCTGCTCCCCTCTAATGTCCATTACTCTTCTTGGATCTCTTTCTAACACTACATTCTGTTTTTAACATTGCAATTACTGAGAATCTTCTGTCTTAATCTCCCCTCTCAGACTATCTCCTGAACTAACACATTGGGTCATTAGAATTGTTAGGTATGCATATGACTTCTTTGTACTGCAATAGACCAGAACACATTTCACTCAAAGTTAGGTTGGTTGTATCTTTCGTATTTTACATGATGCAACTTATCTTGAAAGCTGTTTGTTCCTGTTACTTACCCAATAAATAAATAAATAAAAAGAAATTATGCAGCATTCCTAGACCTTAAAGGGGCCTTCGACTCTATTTCAAGGAACCGCCTTTGGGAAAAATTATCTAACACATCTCTTGATAAGAGGTTACTCTTTCTAATTAGTAGACTTTATAATGCTACCTTGTGCCAAATTAGATGCTCTTCAATCGGTAGATTGACACCTAAAATCTCTACCAATAAAGGAGTCAAGCAGGGATGTGTACTTTTTAATTTTTTTCCTGAGGGATCTGGCCCCGTTCTTAAATCAAGTAGATGGACATTGTCCTAAGCTAAGGCTCCGCCCATATACCAATCTTGTTATATGCAGATGACGCAGTTCTGCTCTCTTGCACTTGAGTGGGTTTACTCCGGCTTCTAAACAGCTGCCAGGACTACTGTAAGATCAACCACTTAGAACTAAATTATGAGAAATCAAAAATCTTCGTTTTCTCAAAATCCAGGAAGCAATTCACATGGAGGATTGGCGATCATAAGCTTGAAGAAGTAAGACATTTCAAGTATTTAGGTCTTCACTTTCATGCTACCACAACTTGGACTTTTCAGCACAGGATAGCAATTAACAACCTTAAGGCAAATATCAATGCCCTTTTATGGTTTTACTTTTCAGAGAGAGGGAACCAATTTGTGCCATCTGTGTTAAAAGTATTTAACATAAAAATAGAGGCCCAACTCCTCTACGGAGTCCCTGTTTGGATTGAGGCAGCTAATAACACAATTGAACAGGTGCATTCAAGCTTTTTGCGGAAGGTACTAGGTGTCCCACCTTGTGCCCCGTATGAAGCCCTCTGTTTGGAATGTGGTCAAAGCCTTTTGTCTATGAGGGTGTGGCTTATAACCTTCAAATATTGGGCCCGAATGCACTTTAACTCTGACCCTTCCAGTTATAGCTACCAGATGTTAACTGAGACCGAGGATTCACTCTGGCTTCCCACTATAGAAAAAAACCTGAGTTCCTTGAATATCTCTCTTGAATCTATGCTGATGCTCTCGGAAATGGAGGTGTTTCACAAAATAAGGAGCAGATTACTGGAGACAGAGTTGTGGAACCTGTACAATGCAGCTAATAAGACTTGTTCTCCTCTGAACCATGGGATATTTCCCATTGCAGGATGCTTGCCCAGTTATTTTTTTCAACTGCAATCTCCAAAATTGCGCAGAATTTTTACACAGGCCAGGCTTACTGTTTTACCCTTGGCAATTTTATTCGGTAGATTCCAAGGTATCCCCTTTGCCAATAGACTTTGCCCTTGTACATATGAAACTATTGAAACAGTGTACCACGTGCTGTTTGAATGTTGTTATTATTCCAGTATTAGGCAACATATTTTATCACCAATCTTGGATAGTTGTGATGAACTGAGGAAAAACAGCCTGAATGTAGGGAGTGTCAGAGGCTAACTCTGATTGGTGAGCCGCCTCCTTGGCAGCAGAGGGTATCCAAGGGGGGGAGGTCTGGTCAGTTAGGCGGTTGGTGGCTGGAAGCTGGAGAAGCTTGAGGGAGTTGGAAGAGTTCGGTTTGGAGAGAGAGTTATTGAGAAGGGGCTTTTGGTGGCTTTCTTCTGAGTGAAAACTCTCAGTCTGTGGCTCAGTGACAAGGTGTCACAGAGCAGAGGGACAGATAAGACTCTGTGGAGAGGTTTTGCCTGACTCAAAAAGGGTAGACCTCTGTATAAAAGAAAAACCATTTTCCCATTCCCCTACCTTTTTGTAAAGAGTAAAACTTCTCATTTTATATAAAACCACACTATCGGTGCCATTCCTTTATACCTGTCAGGAAAGGTTTGGGGCTCCTGAGGCAAAAGGTAAGGGGATGACAGAAGTCATATAGACCCCTTTACCAGAATGAGGAGGATACTTCACAGTAGTGTTTCAGACTTTCCTTGGCCGAATAAACTATTATTCTTTTTAAATAGCACAGAGGAAAACATAATTGAACTCGTGGCAAAGTTTTTACTGGCTGCTGCTTCTATATGCAGTAAAATTCTGTAAGTGCTCAATGCAGGGTATCTTTTAACAGAAATGGTATTTTATGTAGTTCTGAATTTTCTTTCCCAGATGCTATGTTTTTATTTCTGTGAAATGCCAATAAAGGAATTGCTGTGTGTGTGAGCCCCACATCAGGAAGACAAGAGAATAGTTTGGTGGCTGGTAGAGGCATCACCCTGCCAACAAAAATCTGTATGATCAAAGCAATGGTATTTCCAGTAGTAATGTATGGCTGCGAGAGTTGGACCATAAGGAAGGCCAAGCACCAAAGAATAGATGCTTCTGAATTATGGTGCTGGAGAAAACTCTTGAGAGTCTCTTGGACTGCAAGGAGATCAAATCAGTCAATCCTAGAAGAAATCAACCCTGACTGGAAGGCCAAATACTGAAGTTGAAGCTCAAATACTTTGGCCACCAAATGAGAAGGGAGCATTCACTGGAGAAGACCCTGATGCTGGGAAAGACTGAAGGTCAAAGAACAAGGTGACAGCAAAGAATGAAATGGTTAGACAGTGTTATTGATGAAGTGAACGTGAAATTGGGCAACCTCTGGAGGACAACGGAGGATGGGAGGGTCTGGCGTGATGTGTTCCATGGGGTTGCGAAGAGTCAGACTCGACTGTGCAACTGAACAACAACAGCAGCTCACCTCAGTAGCCAGCCACCCACAGAGGAGCCAAGCAGGAGAAGCATCTTCGTCAGGAGAGACAGCCATTTTGGCAGTTTATTCTGACAGGGAAGACTGGCCGAGCTGGCAGTGGGCAGGAGAGAGAGTGGACCCGGCCCCCCAGCCAATGGCATGTGAGAACTCTTGAGTGGCAGTTGACAGGGTAATGGCTGATGGAGTGCACAGCACAGCCAATGGGAGAGCTGGAAAGTGCCAGTATGTTAGGGCTTTTATATATATCAGATTTAGGTATTTATATCCTGTTTTTCTCCCCAATGGCACCCAAAGCAGCTAGAAATAGAGATGTTTGTTATGATTACAGACCAGCAGTGTAAAACATATATTCTCAGAAATATTTACAGATAGCCATTGAACAGTGGTAGACTTTAGCAACCCAAAGCAGCTTACAACATTGTTCTCTTCTCCACCATATTCTCATAGCAACGGTTAGGCTGAGAGTATGTGAATGACTTCCATGGCAGACTGGGGATTCAAATTTTGCTCTCCCAGATCCTAGTCTGACACTGCTACGACTACATTAAGGGAGCTTGTCTGGATTAATCTTCAACTTGTGATACCTCATTCCACACACAACTGCATCCATGAGATTCAAGGTTTGAATTGCTTCTCTGGGATTTGTTGAAAATAAAAACAGGACCTGTGTGCTATCAGCATCTCTTTTGTTTCCTGGTATAATTCAAAGTGGTATTGATGTATACACCCCTAAACAGTCTGGGTCTGGGGTTTACTATGGACTGCTTGCTTCCATACAAAGCTGGACCTCAGATTAAGACCAGGAGTAGCTTAAATATCTTACTGGTACCCTCTCTCTTAAGTGGCTGAGCAGAAGATTGCAGGTACCACTTAGGCCACTGTGTTATTGGGAGTCTGTACCAACCCATACTGGTTTGCTTTCACCCCTGGTTAAAACCTATGTCAAAGGTCCCTTCCCTTTTTCCAAGTGCCTCTTGCTGCATCAAAAATTAGGCGGGCCATGCTGAAGAGAGGAGCTCTTTTGTGGAAAAGGCCTAGTTGTGGAGCTCCCCAGTCAAGTTCATCCTGTTTATCTTTGTTTTTAATTACACCTAGATTAAAGGTAGGCTTGTTTTTTGTCCTCAAGTCACAGCTCGCTTATGGTGACCCTGTAGGGTTTTCAAGGCAAGAGACATTCGTAAGTGGTTTACCATTGCCTGCCTTTGGGTCACAATCTTGGTGTTCCTTGGAGGTCTCCCATCCAATTACCAGCCAGAGGCTGACTTTGCTTGGCTTTCAAGATCTAATGAGATCTGGCTTGTCTGGGCTATCCAGGTCAGGGCTAAAGGCAAGGAAGCTGATTGCATATACACTGGCTGTTCTTATTGGCTGGTAACTATCCTCATTTTTGCTTTTGAGGATACCACAATGAAATTTTATTAATGTGGGTCTCTAGAACTTATCTGATAGGGGGAATGGTTGCATCTTGTCTCTAGCATGCATGAATGTAAACACAATGCTCAGAAACACCCATACATTGCAGTTGCTGAAATATAAAATTGTATGACAATTTATGTTTTTCTTAGATATCTCTAAAGAACCATTTCTCTGTTTTATTATTATTAAAAGCTATTGTAAAGCAACCATGTACAGTACTGTCCCCCAAATCTTTTTTCTCCTTTTCCCATCTCCTTTTTTAACCTCTAGCTTGATTAAGAGTTTTGAAGGACTTGAAAATTTGCACACTGGTTTTCGTTAATAATTTTTAATAATACTTTCTATTAAGTATTATGTGGATTTTACTCCGGGCCACATGGCTACCTGCAACTATATACAGCAGGATACCTGAAAGGCTGTATTCACACAACATTTGATATTGGGCTGCCATTGTGCGGTAGCAGCAACTATTTACTAGCAGACAGGGGTCTTTTCGGGGGGGAGCGCACCGGAGCGCTCCGGGAGCTCAGGAGCCAAGCCCCGCCCCCAGCCGGCGTCCCGGAGAGTCTTTCAGGCAGCCGAATGTCAATTTCAGCTCCATTATATCCTATGGGCCATTGAAGTCAATGGTGAAAACATAGGGTATATTCTAGGGGCTGGAGGAGAGGGGTTTGAGGAGAGGCTCGAAACTCACAGGATAGCTGATGGAGCCTCTCCCCAAGATACCCACCAAGCTTCAAGAACATTGGACCAGGGGGTCCAATTCTATGGGCCCCTAAACAGGTTGCCCCTATTCCCTCCATTATTCTCTATGGTGGGAAAAAAATAACTTTTTTCCCCACTATAGAGAACAATGGAGGAAATGGGGCAATCTGTTTGGGGCCCATAGAATTGGACCCCTGGTCCAATGTTCTTGAAACTTGGTGGGTATCTTGGGGAGAGGCTCCATCAGCTATCCTGTGATCTTGGAGCCTCTCCCTCAAACCCCCTCCTCCAGCCCCAGAATATACCCTATGTTTTCACCATTGACTTCAATGGCCCATAGGGTATAATGGGGTTGAATTGCCACTGAATTTCTTTCATTCCCTCCTTTCCTTCTTTCTTTTTCCTCTTTCCCTCACTCTTCTCTTCTCTTCTCTTCTCTTCTCTTCTCTCTTTCTTTCCCACCTTCTTCTCTTCTCTTTTTTCCTCCTTTCCCTGTTTCCCTCCTTCTTCCCTCTCTTTCCTTCCCTCTTTCCTCCTTCTGTGGCCCAACTCTCATGAGAAGGAGTTTAAACTTTAAACCCCTTCTCTCTTAGCTCCCCCACCCAGACCAGCTGGGGAAGGGAAGGGGAGGCTTTTGAAGATGCTTCCCCCTTTTTGCTTCCCCTTCTGACATCACTTCCGGTGATGTCAGGGGGCGTGGCATATGCTAATAGCCTAATAGCTCATTAGCATACCATATGCTAATGAGCTCCTGCAGCTATTCTTCTACGAAAAGACCCCTGCT
>JAPDNY010000955.1:0-21540 GCA_029375565.1 Gekko gecko
AGCCTCAGGAAGTGCAGACTGTGTGCACAGGGAGCCTGTATTCAGAAACAGCTGTGTTGTAGAAGAATGCCAGCTTGCAACATAGAGTTGCCAGATCGCCCTCTATAGCTGGGAGGATTTGAGGGGCAGGTAATTGTTTGGGGCAAATCCTAGAGCATTACTCCCGACATCATTTTATTGTGTTTTTCTCTGGAGTTGATGTTGCACACTAGGTGAGGACAGTGCCTCACAATCCTGCCCCCTATGCCCAGCCACTGAAGAACAGAAGAAGAGCTCCAAAGTTTACAGGAGCCGCCCCCTCCCCCATCTCTTCGCCAGGCCCATAGCCAGGATTTTTTTTTTTTAATGGGGCTGAAGGTCTCGATGCAGAAAGAAAAGCCATTTAGCCAACAGAAAGCGGTTACCGGGATAGATCTCTAAATTGTGAGCTGTCAACCGCTTGAGATAACAGTTCTTAGCTGCTGCAAGTTAATCACTTCCGCCAGCCTAAGCAACAATTCTGAGATCAAGCTGGCAAGGTGGGGGGTGATGATTTCCACAGTCAAGAAAGCTAACACTTGGGCAGAAAAAGTCTCTTAAAGAAGACCCAGTTTCTTAACACAGTTAAAAGGGATCCTAGAGGTCACCTATTCCAACCCCCTTGCTCAGTGCAGGAATTAGTCAACTGCAGCATCCCACTCATTTCACATGCTAGCAAGGTCATGCTCAAAATCCTACAAGCTAGGCTCCAACAGTACATGGATAGAGAACTGCCAGAAGTACAAGCTGGGTTTCGAAGAGGTAGAGGAACTAGAGATCAAATTGCCAACATTCGCTGGATTATGGAGAAAGCAAGAGAGTACCAGAAAAACATCTACTTCTGCTTCATTGACTATGCTAAAGCCTTTGATTGTGTGGATCACAATAAATTATGGCAGGTTCTTAAAGAGATGGGAGTACCGGACCACCTCACATGTCTTCTGAGAAACCTGTATAAGGGTCAAGAAGCAACAGTTAGAACCGGATATGGAACAACTGATTGGTTTAGCATAGGGAAAGGAGTACGGCAAGGATGTATATTGTCACCTTGCTTATTTAACTTATATGCAGAGTACATCATGCGAAATGCTGGCCTGGATGAATCACAAGTCGGAATTAAGATTGCTGGGGAAAAGATCAATAACCTCAGATATGCAGACGACACCACTCTGATGGCAGAAAGTGAAGAGGACCTAAAGAGCCTCTTGCTCAGGGTCAAAGAGGAGAGCGCAAAAGTGGGCTTGAAGCTCAACATCAAAAAAACTAAGATCATGGCATCTGGCCCCATCACTCCTTGGCAAATAGAAGGGGAAGTCGTAGAAGTAGTGACAGACTTCACGTTCCTAGGATCCCAGATCACTGCAGATGGTGACTGCAGCCATGAAATTAAAAGACGCCTGCTCCTTGGGAGAAAAGCGATGGCAAACCTAAACAGCATGATAAAAAGCAGAGACATCACCTTGCCAACAAAAGTCCGCATGGTCAAAGCAATGGTATTCCCCGTAGTAATGTATGGCTGCGAGAGTTGGACTATAAGGAAGGCCGAGCGCCGAAGAATAGATTCTTTTGAACTATGGTGCTGGAGAAGACTCTTGAGAGTCCCTTGGACTGCAAGGAGATCAAATCATTCAATCCTAAAAGAAATCAACCCTGACTGCTCCCTGGAAGGCCAGATCCTGAAGTTGAAGCTCAAATACTTTGGCCACCAAATGAGAAGGGAGCATTCACTGGAGAAGACCCTGATGCTGGGAAAGATTGAAGGTCGAAGAAGAAGGGGACGGCAAAGGATGAGATGGTTAGATAGTGTCATCGATGCAACGAACATGAAATTGAGCAAACTTCAGCAGACAGCGGAAGACAGGAGGGCCTGGCGTAAACTGGTCCATGGGGTCGCGAAGAGTCGGACTCGACTGTGCGACTGAACAACAACAAAGCATCCCACTCTGCTTAAAGGAGTGCACACCTTTTTAAAAATGTTTAAAATGATAGGAAAAAGTATTTCTCGGAGACATTTTTGTGGTGCTGTTTCTTTAAGAAAGGAGGCAGAGCCCCCAAAAGCCCCACTGTAGTTGAGGGCCTGGCCTTCACTAAACTCAAGTTTGCCAGATGCTATAGCTTGCAATGTCTACTATCTACTTGCAATGTCTTCACCACAAGAGGTGGTGGCAGCTGCAAGCATGGACAGTTTCAAGAGGGAATTAGATAAACATATGGAGCAGAAGTCCATCAGTGGCTATTAGCCACAGGGTATAGATGGGAACTCTCAGTCTGGGGCAGGTGATGCACTCTATTCTTGGTGCTGGAGGTGGCAGCAGTGGGAGGACTTCTAGTGTCCTGGCCCCACTGCTGGACCTCCTGATGGCACCTGGTATATTTTGGCCGCTGTGTGACACAGAGTGTTGGACTAGATGGGCCATTGGCCTGATTCAACATTGGCTTCTCTTATGTTCTTATGTTCACTGTTCAGTAGGGTGGCAGGGGACAAATGAAGGGAAAATCAGCATCATTGCATGCACCTGGAGCTAAGGTCATCATATTGGGATGACACTTTAGCATTCTGGCAAACCATGGCATTTTAATGGAATCCTAGAGTGCCACTCACAAGTTCAGGCTGGTAGTGACTTTGCACCATTAATTTTTATTTCCCCACCATCCCAAACCTCTGATCATTTACCAGTACTCAGCCAGCCCCACAGCCAGTTTGGTGTAGTGGTTAAGTGCATGGACTCTAATCTGGGAGAACTGGGCTTGATTCCCCACTCCTCCACTTGCAGCTGCTGAATGACCCTGCGCAAACCATAGTTCTGTCAGAGCTGTTCTTTCAAGGACAGATTTGGAAAGAGCTCTCTCAGCCCCACCTGAGAGTGGGGTGTCTCTTGTGGGGAAGGGAAGGGAAAGGAGTTTGTAAGCCGCTCTGAGACTCTGATTGAAGGGTGGGTATAAATCCAATCTCTTCTCTTCTTCATTTTATGGCTTTCATCCAGCCTGCATGGCAGCCATTTTGTTACTGTCTTGAGCCATTATGGGACAGTGCCCACTCCCTGTTATCAAAATTCCGCATTGCTCACGGGTTCTATGAGATGAAGGACAACCAACGTCAGTTTGAGGCAAGCAGAGTTTGAATAGACAGTCTCCCACCCTGATGATGCCCTGGAAGAAATGTCTGTGCATCTTTAGGAAGCACTGATAATTGTTTTAATGTTCAATTTAATATTTTTTGCTCTTCTGTGGTGTCCATAAGGACCTTTCTTTGCTATCAAACATAAGGAAAGGAGTACTTCATAGCTGGGCTTAACTTAATGTAGCAGGGTGGTGTGGATGCTGTGGATTCTGTGAGGAACGCAGAAAGAATCAAGAATGCGGTATAGAATTCAGCATCCTGTGAATCTGAGTCTTGAACCCAAGACCTGTCCAATTTCAGTGGCCTGTTTTTGTATCTTCTTAGGCAGTGGATTGGCAAAGCTGCACTAAGAAGCAGGGTTGAAAAGAGTTAGGTGTTAGTGAATTCACAAATACTAAAGTAAACCAGTTAATTTGGCCAGAAGGTCGGCAGTTTGGCAGTTCAAGACCCAAGTGCCCCGTGACGTCTCTGGCTCCAGCTCCTGCCAACCTAGCAATTCGAAAGCAAGAAACTGCAAGTTGATAAATAGGTACTGCTTTGGTGGGAAGGTAACAGTGTTCCGTGCATCTCAGCATCTAGTCATGCCGGCCACATGACCATGGAAATGTCTTCAGACAGCACTGGCTCTTCGGCTTGGAAATGGAGATGAGTGCCAACCACCACATATGAAAAGAAGAACCAGTACTTTGTTTACATTTCCAGCAATTATTTGACATATTCGGATAGAATTTTGCTAGCATCTCTGGAGTCATATGCCATCTATAGAACATTTTATATACATTTTCTTTTTATGGTACAGCTTTAGTATATATAATATTTGTTTTCCATATCTTAGCCCATTGATCTAATTCAATGCCATGCCCTATATTTTGTGCCCATTCTTCACCACTTCATCTTGCATCTTTATATCCATTATTAATATCAGATAAATTTTAATAAACTTTTCATCAATAATAAAATCTTATCTAAATCTATCATTTTTTCATAGAAATCCATTTGTTTGTCTTTAACATATCTAGACTCAAGTTGTGCTCTTTCCCACCAGTTCAAATAATTATCATGCTGTTGGAGAGTCTCTTGTGATTTTAAATTGTTTTTATTATCTAAAAGCAGGGCTTTTTTTCTAGAAAAAGCCCAGCAGGAACGCATTAGCATATTAGGTCACACCCCTGACAGCAGAAACTCATTAGCATATTAGGCCACACCCCCATGCCTTTACTTGGCTTGTCTGGGCGCCCCATGGCTGTGGGGAGCCCGGGCAACTCGACCCTTGGAGGGTAGGGGAGCTTCCCTTGGCTTTCCCGGGTGCCCCATGACTGTGGGGAGCCCAGGCAAACCGGCCCTTGGACAGGCTGGGGAAGGCACGGGAGGCATTTAAATGCCTCCCCGATCCTTCCAGGGCTCCCCTGGCCCACCCACCTTGGAATCACTGACGGGGTCGCTCTCTAGGCCTTCCCTCTGTAGGCACGCACGCAGAAGTTTTGGCTGCAGTGGGTGTGGCCAACTCTGAAGCCAGCCGGAACTCTGTTCCTGTGCGTTCCTGCCCCAAAATAGCCCTGTCTAAAAGGTCTTCATACCTCCACATTGTTTTGTAAATAGTGTGGGATTGATAAAAGCCTCCAGTGGTGAAACCCATTTAGGTATTTTTAAATAGAACTGTTTGTTTGAAGTATTTATGTGAATTACTTTTATCATACCATACAAAAGCATGCCATCCAAGTAGCAATTCATGTCCTTCTAATTTTAAAAGCCTTGTATTTTCCAAGGTAATCCATTCTTTCAGCCATGTTAAAGAAGCTACTTTATAGTAAGTGGACCAGTCTGGTAACACAGACTGTTTTTCCTTCCTATCTTGTAGTGCCTTCAGCTTTATTCTGAGTCTTTTGCCTTGCCAAATAAATTGGGTTATCAGTTTGCCTAGTTCTTTAAAATATTCTTGTTTTTTTAAAATTGGTATAGTCTGAAACAGAAATAAAGGTCTTGGTAAAACATTCATCTTTATAGTAGCTATTCAACCCATAAAACATATTTGTAGATCCTTCCATCTTTCCAAATCTTTTTAAATCTCTGTTAGGACTTTCTGATAGTTGTCTTTGAAAAGGGAACTGCATCTGTTGTTTAGGGTGATCCCTAGATATTTTATTTTCTTGTGGACTTCAATTCCTGTCATCTCTTGTAGCTGTTGCATCTGAAGTTTAGTACAATTTTCGGTCAAGATTTTTGTTTACTTAAAATTAATTTTTAAGCTCACTACTTGCCCATAGTCCTTTAATAATTCCAAAAGTTTATTTATGGAGGTTTGAGGTTCTTCCAATATAAACACCAAATCATTTGCAAAGGCTTGAAGCTTAAATTCTTCTTTAATTTTAAGTCCTTTAATCTGTGTATTATTTCTTACTATGTCATTCAATATTTCAAGAGCAAAAATAAACAGAAGTGGTGACAGTGGACACCCTTGTCTGGTATCCTTTTGTATTTCCACTTTCTGTGATAGGTCTCCATTGACCACAATCTTTGCCTGTTGTTTAAAATAAATTGCTCTAATCATTTTGTAAAAGGTTTCTCCACATTGCCAGTTTAATAGCTGGTCTAACATAAAACACTAACTTAGGTTGTCAAAAGCTTTTCCTGCATCTAAAAAAAACAATGCCATTTGTTTCTCTGGATGTACTTCGAAGTATTCAAATATATTCAATATCATTCTTACATTACTTTTTAATAGTCTTTTAGGTAAAAAACCTGTTTGGTCTTGATGAATTACTTGTAAAAGCACTTTTTCAAGTCTGATAGCTAGGATGGATGCATATATCTTATAATGAACATTCAAAAGTGAAATTGGTCTATAATTCCTAATTTCTTTTTCATCCGTGTCTGATTGATGAATTAAAGCAATTAGGGCTTCATTCCAGGTCTCAGGTACTTTCTTTTTTGTTATGATATTCTGTATCGTGTACTTCGATGGTTGTGCTAACTGGTCTGCAAAAGTTTGGTAAAATTCTGCTGGAAAGCTGTCTGGGCCCGGAGTCTTGTTTTTCTTTTGTTTTTGTATTGCTTCAGTTATTTCAGCAAATGTAATTGGTTCATTAAGTATCTTTCTTTGTTCTTCAGTAAATTTTTTGTTATTGTATTTCTTTAGAAATTCTTCAATCTGTTCTTGTCTGGCTTCCTTTTTCTGTTATAAATTCTGATAAAAGTTTTCGATGATCTTTAAATCTTTAAGTATATTTTTTTCTTCTCCTCCTTCATTTCTCAAAGTCTTTATATGTTTCTTTTCTGTTTCTTTTCTCAGTTTGTATGCTAACCATCTCGTTGGTTTATTTGCATTTTCAAAATAGTTTTCTTTGGCATAGGTAATTTTTATTTGCTATCTCTTGAGTTAATAAGCAATTAAGCTGATGTTGCAGATTTTTTATCCTAATCCTTGCGTGTTCCGTAGAGGCATTAGTCTTCATCTTGTCCTCTTCTTTTTGAATTTGGTCTTTGATCTGAATAAATTTCTGTCTCTCTTGTCTTTTTTTTTTTTTTTGTAAAACTCTCTTAAAAAAGAGAGAATTTTATTCTTTTTATAAGAAACGGGAAGGGTAGACAGATGGAGAAAGAAAAAGATGGAGTGAAATTTTTCCTGTTAGTGAGGGTTAGTTTAGGTTAATAACCAATACCAATTTTGGCATCTATCATGGTTAGAAGATCTTCTTTTTAACTATTGCAAAGTCCAAAGTCACTCTGTTAATGCAGTTAGTAAAGTCCATTGGGGTTAGTAATTAAACAGCTCCTTCCAGATGTTACACGAACAGTCCTCAAAGTATCTTCTTTTTAAATCTCTTCCAGTTATGGATTGAGTCCATTTTAACTTTGAAGTCTTCCGTTCCATCACCACTTTCCCCTGGGCTGCTGTCTTCTTCACTTGTCCCAGTTTTGAATACTGCATCTTCCTCCCTGCTGGCGTGTCTCTTCAGAAGTTTCTGTATTTTGAAGATGAAATCCTTCTTCTTTCTTTTCTCTTTTTCCTTAAACTTCTGGCCTTCAAGCTTCCAGGGCTCCATAAACTCTTCAAATGAAATTAGATCTCCAGTTTGTCGCTTGCTATGCTCAACATCCCCTTCTACTGGCAGAATATTCTCTTTTATAAAAGCGGAATAGGCTTTGGGAGCCTCATCCACCTCTTCTTTTAATTTTATCGCTTCACTGCCAGTTAGGGGTGCCAAGACATTTGTCAAGGTAAATCCGAGATCTTCTTTCTCTTCTTCTTTAACGCCCTGGAAACCTAGAATCAGATTCGATTTCTGTTCGATCTCCATCATCTTTCTAGTTGTTTCTGATATCTGTTTCTGTCGACTGATGAGAACACTATCCATTTTAAACAGAGTTTCGTTGATTTTCTGCAATTGTTCCAGCAGGGGGCACAGCATCTCCTTTTCCTGTTGATTGACAGCAAGCTCTTGGGGGGGCTGTCTGGACCGGAAGTCCCTCCTCTCTTCTCTTCCGGTGTCTGCAGGACTTTTTCCATTATCGACATTTTGTTTTTTTGTTTACTTTTAAAAAGTTCGTGCCGCATCCCCCAGGAAGCTAAGATGATCGCAGTCTTCCATACAACCCCAACGGTACTTTCACCAACACTTTTTTCTCTCAGCCCCCCTTCGCGCTCCCTTTGTAGATCTTGCTTCTCAAAGGGGGTGGGAACTCCTCCCTCCTCCCAACGCTTATACGCATGCAGGGGGCTCCGATTTACGCTTCAAAATAGATCTTCAACTCACGATTCGATGCTACTTCTTCTTTTTATTTTAAACCATAGCGCTGTCTTCACTCCTGGAAATCGGTGGCGCCGCTAAGTCCCATTACGGGCACGCCGCAGCGGGGCCAATTGGGGCGGGGAGAAAGCCTCAATTTCCCGGCTGTCTGCCGGCAAAGAGGCTACTCCCCAAGCGCCCCCGGTTCAGAGCCTTTGCCTAAGGCTCACTAGGGTCTTTCGCACATGCAAAGACCCCCCCTAAGTGCACGTGGGCTAACCGCCTCTGGGAGCGTCCCGAGAAGCGGCCGCCATTCGCGACGCCGAAACCGAAACCTGTCTCTCTTGTCTTTTTAACCAAGCATTCTGTCTGATGCACCATCCTCTTGCATATGCCTTAAATGCATCCCATACAATGTCCATGGAAATATCATCTTGTATGTTTTGTTTTAGAAAAGCATGAAATTCCTTTTTAGAGTCATTTACAAATTTCTGATTCTTCAGAAGTCATAAATTCATGAACCATCTGCTTTTCTTTGGAGTACCTTGAAGTGTAAGAAGGGCAGGATTGTGGTCTGCAAATATTGATGGCAAAATCTCTTACTTCTAAAATGTAATTTATTATTGATGATGATGTCCAGATCATATCAATCCGTGACACTGACTTGTGTCTTGTTGAAAAAAAGGTAAAGTTCAATTTTTCAATATTCCTAATTCTCCACGCATCCACCAAATTAAAGTCTTCTACCCTTTGAAAGAGTGTATTTGAAAATTTAGTTCCTTGTTCCTGTTTCCCTGTTTGTTTTTTCCTATCCAGACTTTTGTCAAAAACAGCATTGTAATCTCCAATTATACAAATCTCTTCAAAACTTTGTTGTGAGATGGTCTCCCGCAATAATTTATAAAAAATTTCTTGTTCTTGATTTGGTGCTTAAATATTCACTATCAACATTGGTTTTGCTTGTCTCTATATCTGCACTATCAATATTTGTCAGACTCGAGCTTGCCCTGCATTGGGTTCTCTATACCTGTTGCATTAGTTGCCTGTTCCCTGTATCCCTTCCCCCATGCCCTTCTGCTAGGCACATCTGGTTTTAGGTTGTATTGCTTATCGCTTGCCCTCGCTGACATGGCATTCCTGCAGGGTGTGTGTGTGTGAGAGAGACTGTAGGATTAGGGAGGCAACGCATGATTAATTCTTCTCCAAGCAACACCTCAAGGAACTTTCACACGAGAGTCATCCTTGAAGAGATAAGACTTTTGCCTGGCTAGCTGGACCGATATACCTGTCATGGTTCTTAGTATTGCTTTTTTTTTTTAATACTCTCTTTATTAATTTTCCAAACAAAAAGATGAAGGAAGGAAGGAAGGAAGGAAGGAAGGAAGGAAGGAAGGAAGGAAGGAAGGAAGGAAGAAAGGAAGAAAAGAACAGAAAAGAACAGAAAAGAACAGAAAAGAAAAAGGGCATAAATACATATCCACATCCTTTCATCGCATCGCACTGTTATAATCAGTTAATTACACCTAATATATAAATTCTTTTCTTCCTACTACAGTTAACATTGGTCAATTTATATCCAAGTTCATTTTCAGTCCTTTCCAAATTATAATTAGTACACTACTATACAGATTAATTACTGTTCAATCATAGTATCTATAGAACATTTATAGTCAATAAAAGAAAAAGAACAAACAAACAGCAACAACACAATATCAATCAAATAGTTAGAATTCATTCTTGTTTTACACATCAACCCATTCAGCTTCTTGATTATATAGTTATTATCAATCTTTTGGCCTGTTATAATTACCACCTCTTTCCCCAGTGTCAACTTTAATTCCTCCTACAGACATATTTAATTAAACGTATAACCAAAACAGAACCAAACCAGATACAATGCCAACCCTAACAATTGGTCTCATTTATCTACCTTCCAATCTGAATAATAATAATAGTAATAATAATGATTAAAAAAAAATCCAGAAACGTTAAGGCCATATCTTAAACAAATGGTATATATTTTTGCCTTCTCCCACTTTGCAATTTATCCAAAATCAAACACTAATTTTCCCCAGGAGATACTATGGAGACCTCTTCTTCATACATTATAACAAGTTAATTACATTATGGCAATTAAAAAAAAAACATACCAACAAGAATAAATAGAAAACAGAGAGAAGGAAAAAGAAAAGGGTGCACTTACAAACTTCCATCCAAACAAAATAGTTAGCAAATTACATCTTTCAATTAAATTCTCTTTAACATTATATTACATTCCTGTCTCCTTCTTATTTAAACCATGCGTCACAAAACAACTACTCATATACACCGCTGAACATATTTTTAATCTTTTAGTTTTCCCACATTTTTCCATAGCCTCTTTCTTTTTTTTAATCCTTATTCTAATTCCGGACTTTTTTTTTTCTGTGCGGATACCTATTCCCTCCAACAGGGGCCTCACTCTCCCCCAACAGCTTTTCCCACATAGTCAGTAGACTTCCTGGGTTTGTAGAAAAATCCAAACAGTGAGGAAATCCCTTCAGGGACAGTTGAATTCCCCCAAAAGCCTTTTGAAATGGCCTCTGCAGGGACCTGACTCCAGGCATCAACGGTGAGAGATTAGAACGTTGGAGGTGGGGGGAGGAGGCTTCTGACTGGCTCTGTCAGTCAAGGGTGGGGGGAAGGGCCCTTTCTTTCCAGGCCTCTTTCGGCCTTGGGAGGGAGGGAGGGGGAGGGAGGGAGTCTATGGCTCCACCCCCAGAAGGGAGAAAGAGTGTGAGATAGGTAAGGGTAGAGGGGAGGAAGCAAAGGTGTGAGGAATGGGATGACCATCCCGCAAGTTTCTTGCGGGTCTCCACTTATCTCCTCTAAATGCCTTAAATCTCTGTATTCCCCTGCTTTTATTTCCAGATTTTCTCTTTCATGATTCATCAAACCAGACCCTACTCGTTCCATAGTCTTAGATTTTTTTCCACAGTCCCTTGTTTCATTTCCTCTCATCTTCTTTCTCTTTTGTCTCCCAGGACACTTTAGAAAACGTCTCTTTCTCACTTTTGGTTCCACATTTATTAATTTCTCATTCTTTCTTGTTGCCTTCCTCTTTTTTCTCCGAGGGCACTTTCGAAGAGGCCTCTTTTTCACTTTTGACTCCACATTTGCTAGTTTCTCATTTTTTGTAAACAAAGTTTCTGTGGACAAAGCTCCATTATCACATGTCACTCTTTCCTGCTCAGTATCTTGAGCTTCACCCAAACTCTGCAAAGATTGCAACTGTACTTGCTCCTTATTATTATTATTATTTTCCACCTCCAAATAGGAAGGCTGACAATTTTCAACAAGGTTTTCACAAGCCACTTTAACAGCTTTACCAATTTCCAAACACAAAACTTTCCGAAATTGTTCCCACGTAAGCTCTCCAATTAATGTATTCTCATCTATATCTTCATTATCCTCAGCCAACTCCATTTTCCAACTCAAACAATCGTAGCTTTCAATTGATCAGAAACTATTTCAACTGGTTTCTCAATATGTCATCCTCTTGGATTATAATTTTAACATTGCTCCTAAGTGCATAGTCAAGTTTCAAGAAGTGTAACATTCTTTCTTACCCCTACCATGTTGCATCACATTTTTCTCCCAAAGATCTTTTACAGCCGCTTTCTCCATAGTTGGGATTTTCTGACGGGGGTATTAAATTTCTAGCTCTTCTTTGTTGCCTAGGTCCACACACTATGGTCTCCTTTGCGATGCGATGATTATATAGTTGAAAAACAAAACAAAACAAAGTTTAAAACGGTTGGCCGCCACTATGCAAGAGCATGACGAACAAGCTCCTGCTTCTTCCGACGCTCCCGCATCAGAGCAAACCAGCCACACACCCGTCTTTGCCTGGGACGGGGATGGGCCGGGACAAGCTCCTTGCCACCCGGTCTTCCCTCCAGGAGACCAGGCGAGCCCGCCCGAGACTCGGGGGGGCTTCAAAAAAGCGAAGAAAAATCGAGCGGCCTTGGAGCGTCCCCAAAGCCGCTCGTCGTAGCGCCGTACCGGAACCGGAAAGGTTCTTAGTATTGCTTGTGCATGCGTGACGTATGATTGGAATATGGGTTTTGACTATACACCAGGGTCTCACTTTGATACCCTCAGTCCTGACAAAAGTTCATCTCCTTAGCATCTCAAATCTCTTCAATAAAACTTTCCTTCAAGAAAGCCTGTGTGGACCTTGAGCTTGTTTGGAGGTTCTAGCAGGGGAGCGCAGCTACCGTATACCCTTGACCGAAGAACAGTACACTCCTTCTATCTGGGATGGTCATCCTCTTTGACCGAGCGCGCAGCTTTGGGAGGGATGCACATGGAGCGGTGAGGGAGGTAGGGGACACCCGCCTAGCCAGCCAGATCAGCCGAATCAACCCTGGCGACCAATGGGGTGACAGATGTTGCAGCCAGATCGCCCTCACATGTGATATTTAGCCGGTAATGACTCCCCTGTAATTTCCACCCATTAGATCTAGTCTTACAATCCGGAGCCAAACAGAATAGATCTGTTCCAGCTTCTACATGACAGCTTCTACATGACAGCCCTTCAATCAAGTCCCCTCTAAGCCTTCTCTTTCCCAGGCTAAACATACCCAACTCTTTCAGCCTTTCCTCGTAAGACTTGAATTCCAACCCTCTCACCATCCTGGTTGCCCTCTTCTGGACACGCTCGAGCTTGTCAACATCCTTCCTAAAATGTGGTGCCCAAAACTGGACACAGTACTCCAGGTGAGGCCTGACCACAGCAGAATAGAGCGGAACTACCACCTCCCGTGATCTGGACACAATGCTTCTGTTAATGCATCCTAAGATTGCATTACCTTTCTTCTTGATTTCTTCTGTCTGCAAGGTCATCTATTGAGCCAACAAGTCCAATTTTGATTGTATTGGCTTCACCACATTGTCTGCTGCAGCTGGGACAACATTATCTACCACCACTGGAATAGCAGTTTTAATTGCCTTATTCACTGCTGAAAAAACACTCTCTTTTATTAGAGTTTACAGGTCTTGGACTGACATTTGAGCCAGTTTCATAATTACTGTCTTATGTTGTCCTGGAGAGGGGATGGAAGCTTTTCTATCCCTGCTAGGCATTTTTTTTGTAAACCAGCTCTCCAGCCATTTCCCTCCCTTATTCACAAGGAACCACAGAGTTAGCAAAATCAAAATCAACAATTCCTTCAATTAATGACTGTCCTTACATATGTTTACAACCCTAGTTACAGGACTATCAATTATTTTTGTTACAGGAGGAACAGTTTATGCCTAAAGAAAATTTAGTTATACTTGTCATTTTGTCAATTGTTGATATTATTGGAAGAACACATTATGCCTAAACAAAGCTTTCACAGACTATCACCAGCCACCTCTATTACACATACAATAAGAGTTACTTTCTCACACAGCTGATACCTTCCTGTTTACTTTTTTTTTTTTTTTTGGGGGGGGGAGTCTGTTCCCTCTATGTCTTCTCAGAATGATGCTTGAATAATCCAGAAATGAATAACTTTCTACAGCTCCTTCCTTCCGGAAAGCAAAAGTATGCTATATAATCTATATATCTAATTCCCAAGTTGTCCTCTGGGTGCATATGTCTAAATCCGCACATCAGGGGCACCTGGGGGGCAGGGAGACTCGATCCGGCCTGTGGGCCGTATGTTTTACACCCCTGCCCTAGGCAGTTAAGACACAGAGAATGACCATTTAACAGCACCATTCTAATGCAACAGTTGGCCCAATCTTGAGGAGGTCCTATTTGATCCATAATGACACAGTGGGAATTGAGAAACATTTCTTCTTTAAATGTAGTTTATTCTTCAATAGAATGAAAACTGATGACAAAAAACTTTGGATAGAAATATGTCTCCTTAGCCTCAAGAATGAGATGAGGAAAGCAGCAGAGCCTAAAGCTTTGGAAATCTTTTCCATGGCTGGCCTGCGCACTCAATTTCTTTATCTGGCGTAGTGGTTCTGCCTCCAATATATGTCTTTGCTATTTTAAGCAATGGCTGCCATTCTTGAATGCTGAAAAAGAAAAAGGCAATTCGGGCAAAAAGAGGCCACACTGTCCCTCATGAAATATCATCACTCAGAAAGTACCATAAGTCAAAAGCAACTTGGTGGAACAAAACTTTTTTTTTTTTAATCTGCTTGCCCAAATGGGCAAGGTGTATTAGTTCTTTATAGAAAACAAAAAAGAAAGAAGAGCAATACATTTCAAAATATCTAACCATAGTCTGGTTCATAACCTCATTAGGTACATAATTCCCTTTTTCCTTTGTTAATCTGTATTCCACAACAAGTATCATTATACACAAGTCTATTCCCAATAAACACTTCATTTTCTTCTATATCCTATCCACTATAACTATTATTAATCAGTTATATAACTATAAAAATACAGGAGGGAAATGAAAAAAGATCACAAGTATTACAGAGCAATTTAACAATTCAGATTAAGTCACAAATTTCTTATATAATATCAATCTAGTCAAGATATTCTTTCATCTTTTCCACATTCTTAGCTTTCAAAAATCCCATTTACTTGCAAAGACATAATAATTTATATTTTCTCCTTAACATCAACTCCCAACTTTACAATGCCAAAATACTTTCACCTCACCCTATATATAAATCCATCTTTTCTCTCACAGCATTTAAGTCATTGCATCTCCACTAAATAATCAACCCATTGCATTTATTCTTTCCGTGCCATGTCTACTTTACGGATCAGACTTGCCCTATAATTTTTTATCAACCATCAGTTAAATCATTACAGATATCTAGCACATATAATTTCAAATAAATCCACCATTACTTATAACTTTCACTGATCGGTTAAGACAATGAAGGTAAGCAATATTTATACCTACTAATTATATTCTTAGTCAATTATTTATATATGTATATATATATATAGAAAAATATAAGCATCAATATTACTACAGTTTAAGAGCAGGAAAAAAATAGAACTATATAAACAGATTCAGAGTTTCACTTCAGATAAATCTTTCATTAATCCGTTTAACCTTACAGACCATCAAGATATATTGCTATAAATTATCATACAATTTATTTTTCCTCTGTTTTCCCTGCACATGCCTCCCTAGAATCATTTGCCTTCTGTGCCTTTGATCTTTGTACTGCCCATCATTTTCAAACTTGTTTGTGTAATAGCACTTCAAACCCTGCTCAGTCTCTGCAAGCGCTTTGGAGCTGATCTCCTCTTCGAAACTGCTTGTGTGAGAAATCAAACAGTCCACATCTTGTGAAGGTGTCTCGTTGTGGCTGACAACTAACAGATCTTGGTACTTCCAGCTGTCCAAATAGCCTTTTGTTATTCTTCTCGTGTCAAAAGTCACATCTCTGAATGAGTTGCGTCGATCAGGGTATTTGGACAAGGATGACGTCATCTGCAATGGAGGGTCTGTTATTTCCAGCAAACTGGTCTGCTCACTCTCAAAATCGCTCATAATTTGTTCCAAGATTGGGAAGATAGCTTCACATATTTTAGTTTGCATTCATAGAATGATCTCTTCCCAGAAAGATTCAGACAATTGCAGGTCCTCGCCGATTTGTGCTGAGAGAGCCATTTCACACGTAAGCCAGGTTTCTTGTAAACAATCGTCTCTGTGAAATTATGCCATTAAGAGTGCTAGCTTTGTTGCCATTTTAAATCCAAACCGTTTCTCTTCCATAAATCAAGTAAGTCACTGATCTTCAATATTTAAGATGTTTTCCAAATAGCAGATAGGAAATTTCAATCTATTACTCTGCCCCTGGTACTTAAAATGACGTTGACACCCCAAAGACTCTGCTCTGCCACTTAGCGTAGGAATGTGCGAGGGAGAGAAAATTCCTCGGCACCTCCTTTGGCTTCTCGGGGAGATTTATAGGGGCAATTAAGCATTGTTTTCCAAGCTTAGAAGTTGTTGAGAAAAAACAAGCACTTACAAGTTCATCACCAAGTTGTTATGATGAGGTTAAAAGGCTCTTTGTTTAGTGGTAATACAGCTTGTCAGCCGCGCTATCACGACTGGTCTTCGGTGCTTCCTGCTTCAGGACGATTCTGACTCCACACCCGTTGTTGCCACAGACGGGGGGCTCAGATATAAAGTCCTCTGCAATCAGTTCATACTCCGACGAACTGACGGGGCCAAGGAAAAACCAAATGGCCCCCTAAAAAAGCTCCAGAAGTTGGTGAGTCTCAGAGCCCCTGAGAAACTCAACCACCTCGCTGTATTGTGGCCCTGCCTCCGTCCCGGTGGAACAAAACTTAAGAGTCTTCCTACTAATAACAGCTGTTACTCACTGGGGTGACAGAACTCTACTGAACAGGTTACCCCGCTTTGGGCTTAACAAGTACTGACAGCCAGTGAGTTGGCAATCCATAGGATGGTGAACCTGGACTGATAAGGCCTGGGTTCAAATTCTTGCTCAGCCATGAAGCTCACGAATGCTTGGCCTAAGTTACCTCACAGGGTTGCTATAAGGATGAAATTAAGCAGCACACTCTTCGGTAAAGACCTGACACATAGCGCCTGAACATCAGGTTGCATTAAGAATCAGAACAATCTTTACATAAACTGTAATAATTTCCCATACAAAGTTGATGAACATGTCAAATGACCAGCACACGACCATACATGTCTCGGCCTCAAGGGCCTCCTTCAGTGGTCAATAACACATACTTTTTAAAAAAGACATCCAGAAAATAATATACATCAATCCTCCCAACCAGGTGCTGTTACATATACTGTGTAGTATGATGTAAGCTTATAAAGCAGGCCATGGATCCCTTCCCATAACTGCTGTCACGCATAAATCTTCATTGATGTTATAATCTGCAATAAAGATTCCAATATTTCGGGATGTGTGTGTCATCAACCAGCAATTAGAATCAAATGTTTCTGTGGTCCCTCCCCAGTCTTTTCAGGGCCCCACTCCAAAAGTATGTTTTCAAATGAAACTCGAAACAGGAGGGGAAAACTTTTAATTAGGTTACTATTGTGTGTTATTACAAACACACATCTCAATAACACATTGAACCCCTCCCCCAGCACACAATGGGTGGTGCCCCAAAGGGGAAATTTTAGATTACAAAAAGGGGACTGTGAGGAAGGGTTAAATATCCCCTGCACATCTGCATCAAACAAAGCCTGAAAGGATGTGGGGTATCTGACAACAGATTTCCAAGCATCTCATCTAGCTTCCCCTTGGAAAGTAATGAATGAGCTCAGCGGGTCTTCCTGTCCACCGTTGGCAGAGATTGGGGTGGTGGTGAGAAAAAAAAATCTAAAGGCAGAATTAAGAGTCATGGGGACTGACAGAGACCTGCTGATCTATTGAGATATCTCCTTTAGACCAGATGTTATCATTTGTGATGTGAAATGGGTCATTGTCTCTTTCTGAAAGAAGTTACAAAAGTAAGAAGAAATATTGGGAAATGGAGGTAAAATAGACTCCATTATATTTAAGTTGGTTTTGGTGACTGGGACCCTGGAGAAGGCCCTTGCAGAGCTATAAAATAGGACTCTTAAGTAATATTTTAATTAATGGCCCTAGTGTGAGATGAACATCTTAAGAGAGTTGGAGGTGGCCTTTTAAATTCACCATAAAGAAGGGCAGGAGAGTCTCTCCAGAGAAGGAGGCTCCAGCGAACTCATAGAGAAGGGCTGCTCGGTCAGCATCGAAAAGGGCCACTGCGTTCCCCAGTGTAGTTCAGACACACTCGGATCTTCTTGAGCTCCCCACTCAGCATCAGGAAAGGATAATCACACTCTTCTCTGCAGGCCATGTAAAGGCCCTTCCACTTCCCCACAGCCCACATCCCTCCCTCTGGACTAAAGAGAAGGTCTCCCTTCCTCCTCATGGACTTTCTGGCCACCCCCACAATCCATTCATCCTCACTTCCCACACAGACTTCCCAGAAATGACATCCTGCTGTGAATCCCTCAACGCCCAGGATAGCACCAAATCTGTCAAATCTCTCAGGACTGTTGGGCAGACCTTGATCTTTTCCTCCTAGTCTCACACTTTTCTTATCCTCAGACACGATGAGTCTGGGATAGGCCGTATCTGTATCCAGCATCACATTTGCTGCTGTTGGGAGGAGATGAGGAGAGAGAAGAGGAACAAATTCAGCTGGGAGACAAATGGTAGAGTTGTTTGGCACACCCACCTAACACTATGGTTAGCATCCCATGTATATCTGTTCCCTGTGGATCTCCTAGATGTGGTTGGTTGTTTAGACGTTTCCCTCACTTCTGTTTTTCCTGTTCCCCCTTTTCCTCCATTTAGTTTTAACCCTCCTCTGGACTTACAGGTACTCCTACCTTCCTCTGTCCTATTTAATGAAGCCAGACCCATCCTAAAGTCAGAACAGAATTCCTGGACTTGAAGAGACAGCAGCAACCCATGTGAATACAGCCTGTACCCCATACCCTCTATCAAAGAAGTACCGTGAGGGAGAAGCAGGGATTATTATGTATTTCATCCAACTTTAGGAACAAAAAAATCACATGTGGAAGAGCACTTACAGAAACACCCTGACCACACGAAAATGAGTAGATACACAAAATGGATTGAAGTTGCAAAGTGGATCTTAGACCTGATACTAGAGGTATCCAAAGAATAACATTTCTGCCCAAATCATTAAGCTTTCCAAGGGCTGCATTCAAGATTAGCACCATCTCCTTCTTTGGCCAGAATTTCTTGATCTCTGATTGAACAGGGAGGGGGCCTGAAATCTCAGCAAAAGCTAGCAGCAAGTTGACAAAGGACACTGTCCTCCACTAAACTCTGAACCAGCCATTAATTATTTGTTTCAAAATAATTCAGAATCCCTCCTTTCTGGTCATTCCTGCTACTCTCCCTAGGAATGGGATGGGATGTGTGTCTACAAGCTTTCGGGGGTGGGCAAGTTGTTGTGTGATGCCACTTCTGGTCCCATAACTGGATGTCAGAACCTGAAAAGGTTAGTCATCAAATGGAAAAGAGGGCCAACACTAAAAGCTTAATATATATAGTATATAAAAAATACATGTATTTATTAACAAATTTTTAAAAAAATATATAAGGGCCCAATCACACCTCATGTAAAAATACCAAATTCTAACACACAAGGGCTAATGGACTGGACCTGATGCGTTTCAGCCTGCGTAGGCCTTCTTCAGAGGTCAAACACAGTGAGGAACATATTGGCTAATATAATAGCACAGTACAATCATAACAGATGCAAAATATAAATACAAGAAGGACCGGAAAAAAGTTGTTCCAAAATGAAACCACTAGGCACAGAATAAAAGTACAAATGAGGCCTCCAAAGATGCAATCACCTGCCAAGTGGTGTTTCACTGGTATTAATTTCTGGTCCAGAAAATGCCTTCCTATGATTGTTCAGCCAATCCTATGACTGTTCAGCAAAGAGCAGTTGCCTAAGGACAATTCTATTGAGGACACTTTGGCTGAAGAGCAGTTGCCTAGGGACAATTCTATTGAGGACACTTTGGCTGAATGATCATAGGAAGGCATTTTCTGGACCAGAAATTAATACCAGTGAAACACCACTTGGCAGGTGATTGCACCTTTGGAGGCCTCTGAAGAAGGCCTACGCAGGCCGAAACGCGTCAGGTCCAGTCCATTAGCCCTTGTGTGTTAGAATCTGGTATTTTTACATGAGGTGTGACTGGGCCCTTATATATTTGTTTAATTTTTTGTTATAAATACATGTATCTTTTTATATACTATATATATTAAGCTTTTAGTGTTGGCCCTCTTTTCCATTTGACGAACCTTTTCAGGTTCTGGATTCTAGGTTTTTAGGTTCAGTTTCCCCCCTTTTTTGTGCCATAACTGGACATGAAATCACTTTCACCCCCCCACACACAAACAATTTCTCTTGCTGCTGCGCTGGCGGAGGGGGGGGCAGGAGGGCTCCAGGGCAAGAGACATATCCTAGGTAAATAACAGAGGTTAAGAGAGAGACTGCTACAGGCAGCTGGAGAAGCCTCAGTCCAGGTGTGAAAGGCTCTTGGAACAAGCAGTGAAGGAAGTGGCTTGTTGCAGCCTAAGGGAAGTGGGAGGAAGGGACTGCACTGAGGGAAGGAGCGGCTGTCTTGGACAGAGAGGTGAGAAACTGCCCAGTGCCATTTGGTCACTCTGTTTACTGGAACAGTGAGAGATACTAATGCCTTGCTTCCCATTGACTCCTGCCACTCGCTGAGATATTTCCGTGGTCCCTCCCCATCCATCTCAGGACCTCACCCCACAAGTATTTTTTCAAGTGAAACAGGAGGGGAAATCTTTAATTAAGTTACTATTATGTGTTATTATAAAAACAAACTCAACACATCAAACCCCTCCCAACACACAATGTACGGTGCTTAAAAGCGGAAATTTTAGATTACCAAAAGGGGACTGTGAGGAAGGGTTAAATACCCCCTCCAGAAGTCCCTCCACATCTGCACCAAACAAAACCTGAAAGGATGTTGGATATCTGACAACAGATTTTCTAGCATCTCATCTAGGTTCCCCTCAGGAATGAGCTTGGGGGGGGTGATCTTCCTGTCCACCGCTGGCAGAGATTTGGGGGGGGGGTACTCTGAGAAAAAGACTGAAGGCAAAATTAAGAGTCATGCGGGCTAGCAGAGGCCTGCTGGTCTCCTTTAGATCAGACCTGTTATTATCTGTGATGTGAAATGGGTCATTGTCTCTTTCTGAAATAAGCCACAAGGCTAAGAAGGAATACTGGGAAATGGTGTGTGTGTGTGGGGGGGACATACTCCATTATATTTAAGTCGGTTTTGGTGACTGGGACTCTGGAGAAGGCTCTTGTGGAGCTACAAAACAGAACCCTTAAGCAATATTTTTAGTAATGGCCCTGGTGTGAGATGAATGTCTTAAGAGAGTTGGAGGTGGCCTTTTTCACACATGAACAAGATTCAAGCAGGACAGCTCTATCAGCAGCTACTAGCCATATTGACTAAAGAGAACCTCCATGTTCAGAGGCAGTAAACCTCTGAAAATATCAGGGCCAGGAGGCAACATCAGGGGAAGGCCACAGCCTCTATGCCCTGCTGTTGGCCCTCCACAGTAACCAACTGGCTGTTGTGACAGACAGGATGCTGGATTAGATGGGCCACTGGTCTAGTCCAGAAGGGCTCTTCTTATGTTTTTGTGAGATGAAAGGACGCAGTTCAGCCCCTCAGAGTTCACCTTCTCTGCCATCCTGAGAAACCCTGACAGGCCTCCTCAGAACAAAGCACTGAGGGTCTGGCTAGAGCAGGAAGGGTGAGATTTTGAGGGACAAAACAAGAGGGCCCAGGTAAACTTGATCACTGGAGAAACGCCAAGTAAAAGAACAGAAATTATGGGATGAAGTTTTTTAGTTTAGAAATAACTGATTTGCGCATGCAATGTACCTTTCTGCAGGTCAAGTCCAGAATCCAGAGTGTCTGAGGAAGCAAAAGGAACAGAAAGTAAGCAGCTAACCCTTGTGCATAAAACACATTTTGCAAGAAAAATATCAGTTAGCAACATGTTTTTTCTCATGTTCAGCTGAAAGGTTAAGTAGAAACAGCTTCTGGGAAAAATCCTCCCCCAGATTTTACTTGCGTGCAAATATTAAAATTGTTTTCACTT
>JAPDNY010000956.1:0-21528 GCA_029375565.1 Gekko gecko
TAATTCAGAGACCGGAAAACATTTGACAGCTGCCCCCCCATCCCCCCTGCGGAAGCCACGCTTCCGCTAAGGGGGGCCATGCTTCAAAAACAGGGATGGGCAAGATGGCCGCCAGTATCAGCCCAGAAGGGAATGGAGGAGGCTGTGTTATGGGGCTGATAGCAGCAGGGTGTTTGCAGTGGGGAGAAGGAGTCTGGTACAATGGCAGCCATTTGTGTAGTTGTGCTTGGTGCAAACACTTCAGGCTGTGGGGGCAGTAAAGCAGAGAGAATATCCAAGGGGGAGCAAGTGTACAAGTTTATTTTTAACATGTACTGAAATGTGTGTTTGGTGTAGGTTTCAAACTTTGCTGGCTCTCTCACACTGGAGGCTCAGGCTGGCAAGAAAAGAAGAAAAAAGTTTTCCTCCCTCTGCTTGAAAAAGGAGAGCTGAAATCACCATGCCCCCCCCCACCCCACCCAGAGTCATTTTCCCCTTCACCACCACCCCCACCCCCCCTGAGAAAAGGAAAGACTATTGATTCTAACGTGTATCTACTAACAGAAATGAACACATTTTGCTAAGACCTAACCAGGTATTTTAGAAGTGGGGAAAACTGGGCACGGCAACACTCTTTTTCCTTGGGTTGTGTGTATTTTTGCTTGTGTGTGTATTATGTCTTTGAAATTTCCAAGTCTTTTTTTGTTAGGAAGAACTTTTTTTGGGGAAAAAACACACCTATTTTAAAATTTAGTTTGGTAAGGAACTATTGTGACATCTCAGAACTCTAATTTACATTTTACAGGTTCCTCTGCCTGACTTCTAGAAAAGTACCCTGCATAACTACACACACAGTACAGAAAGCAAAAAAGATGACATGACTTACTGAATATTAGTTTTTCCAGACCCTGCAAAAAGCCCAAAACAAAAACTTTTTCCAAAAAGGCTTGCCCCCCCCCCCGTCAACAGCCACACAACATTTAAAAAATAAAAAAAATAAACAAGGCAGAGTTTTCCAGTATAAAATATTCAGCTTCATGATGGTGCACCGGTAACATTCCCACGCTGCATGATCAGCAGAATTTCTGGGTTCATCACACAGTGTAAGGAGAAGGCAATATTCCGTCTTTGTTCAGGGACAGATAAGAGATTTTTCTAAAAGCGTGGTGTCCGGTTTAAGATGGTTATTGACTATTGTTCAGAGCTATCTATGATGTCCATTTGGTATTAGAACCAATGGAAAAACAGGAGATGATGTCACTGCTGCTCCAACTTAATGGAAAAACAGGATATGCGGACACAGGTGTCCAAAGTGAAATGGAAAAAAAACAGGAAAATGGTGCCAGAGATTTTGAGAGGTAATGGAAAAACAGGAGATGACAACAGGTTGATGTAACTTCTGTTCTATTTAGATAGGACGTTAATTTAAAAACTATCATTGCACAATGTAAATTTTAAGGAGGGGGGCGTGTTTTTTATATCTCTGGTTCCATCTCCACTGATTTCACTCAAAATGTGTGTCACAGTTTAAAAAACCTGTTTTATTTAAGATATGAGAATGTTTAAGCAGACTGCCCATTTTTATAGCAATATTCCATGTCTCTGGTGAAAAAGTTAATCATATATGATTGTGGCATAATATCAGATTTAGGTGACTCCTTGTGCACACTGATCAGAACCCACCCACACTGTGTAAAGGAGAGAATGACAATGATACCACGCCCACCCTAAAATACCAGCATACGTGTTTTGAGACAGGGGCAATATAAGGGGAAAGCGCACCCACCACCTCCCCCTTGAAACTAAAAAGCCATCAGTGTGTTCATGCCATTCTTTCAGAAGCTACCAGTATTTCACCAAGATTCATCTATGAATTCTCAGGAACTACAAGGTATGTTTGAGAAGTTCTTATTTTTTATTTTTTTAAAAACAAATGCATGAACAAGAGTTCTTTTTCTCAAGCTTCTTATTTATTCTCTGTTTTTTAAGAATTTCTTGAAGAGGAACTGAGCATTCCTATTCAGGGTCAACCTCAAGACCTTGTAGCAGCAGCGATGGCCAGTACCCTAAACCCGCATGCTATACAAGTCCCTGCACAGGTGCACAGTTTGCAACAATGTCACGAAATAGGTAAAAAATGATTTTTGATGAGGCTATGGTGATCAAGGAGAACTGCAGGGTTCTAGGATTAATATTCTGTGTCTTTTTCAGAGCTAATTTCGGATGAAGAACCAATTCCATCTGCACCCCTGCATCCACTGCCAGCTACGGTGCCCAGACACCCACATGAGGAGCCTGGTAAGAATAAATATTAATATGTAAGAAGCTGGTCCTCTTGAGCACTTGTGGTTGTGGGTGAGCTATCAGAATTTGAACAGGATACTTAGATCCATTTCATTATAAGGGTGTGGCACCAGTTAATATGTAACATGCAATTTTAAATATTTCACAGTTTTTAGAAGTTTTAAATAGAATGCCTTTAAATTAATGCTTTCTGCTAGATTTTTGGAATTCTGTGTATGTGTGATGGATTAGGGCTGGCGTGTGTGTGTTTTTTAGAATCTGGAAAAAAATTGTGTTCTGTGATGTGAAGGGTTTTTGGAATTTGGGTCACTTGTGGTTTTGGGTGAGCTATCAAAATTTGAACAGGATACTTAGATCCATTTCATTATAAGGGTGTGGCACCAGTTAATATGTAACATGCAATTTTAAATATTTCACAGTTTTTAGAAGTTTTAAATAGAATGCCTTTAAATTAATGCTTTCTGCTAGATTTTTGGAATTCTGTGTATGTGTGATGGATTAGGGCTGGCGTGTGTGTGTTTTTTAGAATCTGGAAAAAATGTAACTGTTGTAAATTAGCATGATTATAGCATTAGTTGTAGTTTTCTCTATAGCTTTCATAGAAGGGTTTTAAGTTTTGTATATTTCATTGCCTGATGGCATATCTTATCTGCTGCTATAATGTAAAACCTAAGAGGCCTCTTGCAGAGGGGACAATTTTTGATTTCTGTCTCTGTGTTTTCCCAGATGCTGTGCCTGGAACATCACATGGTACACCACAGAGGCAGGGGGGCAGCAAACTTCAGAGACGCCCAGTACCTGCCAATGGCAAGCGTGCAGGGCCTAATCCTAAAAAGAGAAAGACTGACACCGCAAGAACCAATGAAGACCGCTCTAAGCCGGATGTTGTGGGAACCAACGATGACCGTTCTAATAGGCAGAGAGAGTTTTGCACATTTGTTTATGAGTCCATGGCACGGATGAAAAAGAGAGAGATGACACTAGAAAAAGAGCGTAAGGCTCTTCAGGCAGAATTTGACCAGTTCTACAACATGATTGATCAATATGCCTGTGAAATTATTAAAAGTTATAACAAGTATCCTTGTTGTGCTGATCACACTACACAGGTTGGGGGTGCACCGATAGAGAATTCCTCCAGGGCAACAGAAAGCTCTCCAGATATGCTGGCAGCTGATTCCTGTGAAACAGGGGGAGAGGAGGAGAGGGGGTGCAGCCTCCCCACTTCCTTCTGAAGTCTCTGCTAGCCCTGATAGTGTGGAGGAAGAGAGTGAGGGTGAGGCAATGCACTATGGTCCAGATGGTGCAACCCCACACACACCTCCTGAAGTCTATGTCGAACGCGTCAGGGGTGGCAGAGACCCTATGAAAGATTCCGATCTGTGGTGATTGGTGAGGAATTCAGATTTGTGAACTTAGATCATGTGATGTCCTTTGCTCATGCCATTGAAGTGTTAACGCAAGGGGTTCAGGAGGTTTTGAATGAGATCAGAGGGCTTGTGGAAGAGGGAGATTTTGTTCAACTTCGCTTAGAAGCAGAAGGACTACAAAACCCCTTGTTTTCATTTAAAAAAAAAAAAAGAATCAGCTAAATGCAAATGAATTTTTAGAGTCTGTGGCAAACTTACTGCAAAGCAACAGAGAGGTCCTGAGCAATGATACGTTGCGTCTAGTTGTGACTATATCCAAACCTCCGAGGGGTGGTGCTCTCCGGAAAATCAAATCTATTCCTTACAGTGCAATCATTGAAAAAAGAGGCGCTTTTTGATAGATTTTTCCTATCACAGCAATAACCTCTGCTTTGCGGCGGGGCTCATGGGCGTTATGAAAAAAAGAACTGGGGACCCAACCGATGCAGAGCTCTTAGACGCTGCTAGGAAATTACATGCTGAACTGGGATGGTCTGATCAGAAAAAGGTGGGTCTCAATGACATATCTGTTGTTGAGGAGCATTTAAAAATAAACATACAGGTGGCCCTGTGTTCAGAGAGGGGTTGGAAGATATTCAAAACACAGACACAGAGATACACAGACACATATTTTGTACTTCTACACAATGAACATTATTATGGAATTATTAATATTAAGGCTTTTATGGGTTCACGAAACTTTTGCAAGCACTGCCATACCCTATACAATCATATCCATAATTGTTCTCAGTTTTGTAGAATGTGTGGGACCTCTGAATGTAAAACAATCCTAGGTACCCCTCAGAAATGTCCCAACTGTTGTATGTATTGCAGCAGTGACTTTTGTTTTAAAAGGCATGGTGAGTTGGCTGCCCAAAATGAAGTTGCCTGCCCCTCCAGGGTGTGGTGTAAAAAATGCAGATCTTACAACAGCATGGACCACCTGTTTGAAGAGTGTCGTGGGAGGGTGTGTAAACAATGTGGTGGGGGACTGGGGGTAGATGAAGATTTCCACAGTGTGTGTTATTTAGAACCTCTGAAAGAGCCCCCTGTTTCAGCAAGGTATGTATTTTATGATTTTGAATGCACTCAAGATGATGGGGAGCACAAACCCAATTATGCCTTTGCTAAAGCATTAGGGGAAGACAAACAATGGAGTGCCAATGGTAAATCTTGGGTATTTAAGGGGGAGACATGCGTGTATGACTTTGTTAACACAATAACTACACAAAAACAGTTTAAGCATACTACCTTCATTGCGCATAACCTCCAAGGCTTATGATTCTTATTTTATTGTTAAGCAGCTGATTGAGGAGAGGATGGATCCTGAACTGATAGCTGTAGGTGGAAAGCTGATGTGTGTGAGTATAAAAAGTCTGGACATTAAGTTCATTGGCTCTCTGAACCATCTACCCATGGCGTTGGCAAAGCTCCCCAAAGCTCTGGGTTTTGAGGGGTCTAAAGGCTACTTCCCTCATTTTTTCAACACGGCTCAAAATCAAGATTATGTGGGGTCCTTGCCTGATCCCCAATATTATGGTGTAGACCAGATGCTACCAAAAGACAGGGAGGCTTTCTTAAAATGGCACGAGGAGAACAAAGCTATGACTTTTGATCTCCAAAAAGAACTAGCTTATTATTGTCAACAAGACGTCTGCATCTTGGAAAAAGCTTGTACTTTGTATAGAACAGAAATTATGAACATGACTGCACAGGACTCCCTCGGCATAGATCCCTTACAATACCTCACATTGGCTGGTGTCTGCTTAGCCATGTTCAGGTTTAATTTTCTGGCGCCAGTCACAGTGGCTATCCCACCTCCAGATGGTTATCATAGGGAAACAAAGAGGTTTTCATCTTCTTCTATCCAGTGGTTGTGCTACATAGAACACTCTGAAAAGGTCCAGATCCGCCATGCGCTAAAGGGGGTGAACATAAGACTGGGAAGTATTTGCTTGATGGATATGCCATCCTGAATGGTAAAAAAACAGCCTTTGAATTTTATGGCTGTTACTGGCATGGCTGTCCACAATGTTATGAACCTAACAAGGTCAATAAAGGTGTAGGGAAAACATTTGATCAGGTTTACTGTGCCACTAGGCGGAGAAGTGATGACCTTAAAAGAATGGGGTATGAAGTCGTGAGTATCTGGGAGCATGAGTGGAATCACCTTAAGAACACAGACGAGTCCGTGAAAGCCTTTTCTTAAAGTAGCAGAGTTTCCCGATCCTCTAATTCCTAGAGATGCACTCTTTGGTGGCCGTACTAATGCCATTACCCTCTACTACAGAGCGGAGGCAGGGGAGCAGATCCACTATTATGATTTCACCAGTTTATACCCCTTTGTAAATGCGTGGAAAATGTACCCCCTAGGCCACCCCGAGATCATACAGAATAATTTTGCACCTCTCACGGAATATTTTGGGCTGGCTAAGGTTAAAGTCTATCCCCCGAGAGGGCTTTTTTTCCCCGTGTTGCCTTCCAAGGTGGGAGGGAAGCTCTGTTTTACACTGTGCAGGACATGTGCCGGAAGTAGACAGCAGGAAACATGCAACCATAGTGATGAGGAGAGATCCTTGCAGGGCACATGGTGTACTATCGAGCTAGAACTGGCTCTAGCAAAAGGCTACACGGTTGTGAAAATCTTTGAGGTCTGGCATTTTGAGAGGAAATCCAGGGAGCTGTTTGCAAAATACATTAAAAAACATCTCAGACAAAAACAGGAATCTTCAGGCTACCCAGAGTGGTGTGTGACAGATGCTGATAAAAAGAAATACATTGCTGATTTTTATAAAAAGGAGGGGGTCCTTTTGCGTCCCTCTCATATAACTCCAAACCCCGCAAAGCGTCAGATCGCTAAACTCTTTCTCAATTCTCTGTGGGGTAAATTTGCACAGAGAACAAACTTGCCAACCACTGAAATCGTGAGAGACCCGGACTACTTTTTTCAGCTGCTATTTTCAGACAATTACGAGGTTGCCAATTGCAGTTTCATCAACGAGGATGTGGCATGTGTGTCTTGGAAACACGCTAAGGACCGTGTGACATCTCCCGGCTACACGAATGTGTACATAGCAGCTTTCACTACTGCTTATGCAAGGCTGGAGCTCTACAATTTGCTCGACCGGTTAGGGAAGCGTTGTTTATATCATGACACCGACTCTGTGATATTCGTGAGCCGTCCCGGTGACTGGAACCCCCCTCTGGGAGATTATTTAGGGGAGCTGACAAGTGAAATCCCAGCGGGTCAGCATATAACAGAGTTTGTTTCTGCCGGCCCGAAGACTTACGGCTACAAGCTGTCAGGAGGGGTGTGTGTTTGAAAGTAAAGGGCATTACTCTGAATACCGCTAATAGGGAAAAGATCCATTTTGACAGTTTGAAGGACTTGGTTTTTACACATGTTTCTGACACTGCAACAGCTGAGATAACTGTGAGTCACCCCGGCATTATTAGAGACAAACGAAGCTTTGTCATTAAAACAAAACTTCTTAAAAAAACTCAAAAGGTGGTGTATGACAAGCGTGTGCTCAGGGCGTGGTTTAAGAGTGTGCCATATGGCTATTGAAATGGATACAAGGTGGCGGCACCCTTTCTCAGCCATCCTTGCAGGCCCCAGCAACTGTGGGAAAAGTTATTTTATAAAAAGTCTGCTTGTGCATGCAAATTCTACGCTTTCTGTCATGCCTGAAAATATTGTGTGGTTTTATGCATGCTGGCAACCATTGTATGAAGAATTGCTCAGATGTTATTCCTTTATAAAATTTGTAGAGGGTTTGCCTTCAAGCTTGAATGATGATGGGTTGTTACCTCGTAATAAAATAAACCTCGTTGTGGTGGACGATTTGATGGCATGTGCGTCTGATAGCGGTGAAATTGAAAACGCTTTCACTAAATATGTTCATCACAGAAATCTGAGTATTATTTACATTGTGCAGAATCTGTTCTGCCAAGGCAAGAGCAGCAGGACTATCAACCTGAACACCAAGTACATGGTGTTATTTAAAAACCCGCGAGATAAATTACAAATAGTGACTCTGGCCAGGCAGATGTACCCGGGGAAAGCGGCCTTTTTTATGGAGGCTTATGAGGATGCCACGGGGAAGCCCTACGGGTACCTGGTAGTGGATTTAAACGCGACCACACTGGAGTCCTACAGGCTGCGCACCGGCATGTTCCCCCCTGACCTCCCCGTTTGCTATGTTATTAAAAAACAGTCAGGGGGATTAAAAGACGCTGATACACAACGCCTCAGAGCTTTTAAGAAGAGGGTGCCTGCCACAACGGAAGCATGTCGGCCTGCTTAAAAAGAAACGGGACTCTCCTGAAACTCGTCTCAAAATCTCCCCTCACCTGAGGAAAGCTATTTTGTGCGCCGCTCCAAATGATCTAATCAAGGCTATTGGGGAGATAGCTCTAAACGCACTAAAAGGCGTCATCCCTTTGTCACAGCACCAGAAGACAGTCCTGCGAAAAAAACGTGCAGTCATCAAATCTCTGAGCAGCTCCAAAATCCCTCTGACAAAGAAGAAGAAGCTGCTGAGGCAACAGGGCGGTTTTATCGGCTCCCTGTTGGGCTTTGCTCTGCCCCTGATTACCAGCTTTTTAACCCCTTCCTGATGGAGCATGCGGAGAAAATGTATCTGGTCCCTAGCCAGCAATTAGAACGCCTAACCATTCCACGTCCCCAGAGGGTGAACCCATCAGGCACACGGCCGTACACTCTCTAGATAGGGAGATGAAAACTGTTCTAGAGAGAGGGGACTTGTCTGAATATGAGAAAGCCAAACTCTACGGCTCTCTCCTTCAGAAATATCTAACGCATGTCAGAATCGGGGAGGAAGAGAAAACCAAGTTGAATCTGTATCTCCCGCAACCGGCGTCAATGACAGACCTGGATGAAAAGAATGCACCTGGATTTGAAGAGGTGCTAGAGAATCTGCCACGCCGATACAGGAACAACGCTCGTGTGCTGCTAAAGAAAATGAATCAAAACAGAGAAATTGCCTCTTGGGATGAAAGGGGAACTTTTCTTTATAGAGGGGCCCCAGTCGCTGGAAGCAACCTGCAGGACCTCGTCAAGGCAATTACTCAGACGCATCCTCCCTCTTCTGTCTCACAGCCTAAAGGCATGGATGTATTTATGACGGCTCTGGCTGAACTCAACGTTCCCTCATCGGTCGCTGGCAACCTGACTACTAGAAAAATGTTAGAAGACTTGAAAAGCCCTCAGCCACCCATTTTAAAGCGCACACCTGTTATTTCTTCTAAAAAACAAAAGCTTTCACCCCTCCCTGTTTCCTCTAAAAGAAAAAAGCATAGAGTGTCAAAATGGTTGACTAATGAAAAATAAATTCTTTGAAATGCAAACCTTTGTCTCTGAGTGATTTTTGAAAAAAAGATGCATTTACTCGTATTAAGATTCCAACAGCCTTTTATTAGGGGCACAAGAAACACAGGTTTGGGCAGGTGTGTACATATTTGGTAAAGTCCATGAATTCTTCAGGGTGCTTTTCACAAAACTCAAGACCATTCTGTCATTTTGCTCGGGGTTGGGGAATACATCTTCACGATCGCGTGAAAGGGGGTGCCTCTGCAGCGGTGATGGAGAAAAAACAAGCAGTGATGACCGCAGGTGGTTGATGCTGGTCCTTGGAGCCTCTTCCGATGAAAATGAATCTCCTCAGAATTTTTGTTTAAAAAATCCATAATAGTTGGGGGAAAGAGATAGCTAGAGGGTGCATTTCCATAAGAATCGAAAAACTCTGAGGTGTTATGGTCCTGGAGGTAGATCGCCAGCCAGTGTTCCCCAGGGAGGTTGTGGGGGTGCGTGTTTACCACTAAAGAGACGGGTCTCCGGGTCACTGCTTTGGTGGGAAGCCAATCGCTGGGGAAGACTCCCAGGAAGGTTTTTCGGGTGTGAGGGCTGTCAAGCAAGCCACGTGATAACTGGATCGTGTCCATGCTACATGTAGTCAAAAAGCACGTTGCGGTTGTGGTTGATCTCGATGACGTTGTCAAACACTCCGTACACGATCAAATTCACAGTATGGGGCAGAGCCGCTGCAAAACGTATCTCCGCTCTCAGGTTCCCCATTTTGATCAGGGAGTAATGGTCTCCGCACTCCTGGTCAGGAGAGAGATCAAAAGCAAACAGGGTGTAGCCTACCCGGTAGCCGTCACGGTCTATTAGGATAGGTCTATCCTGTAGGTGCTTTCCCGCAGTTTGCACGAGGCTCATGTATTCTCTCACATTGTTTTTCGCTGCAAAGTCAGGCTGGAAAGGCTTGGAGGGGACCTGCTCTCCATCCACGTACAAAGCTACAAAGTTAATGTTGTAATGCTTAAAGTTAAAAGGGTTTTTGGTGTAACTGCCGCTGAAAGCATCATTGTCCACCAAACCCATGACCACCATTTTAGGGAGCTGACCCAAAAACAGGTTGTCTTGATTGCTCACACGTGCACCGGCTGGAATACTGAACACCTTCATGCCAACACGGTCCACGGGGTATTTTGCTGTTGATGTCAGCAGAGCTTCGGCGTGAGCCAGTCGGACGCTGGGGGCAACTTTCACCCTTTTCACAAAGAGAGAGGCTGAATCCAGGTGAAGCTTAAACTGTGCTCCCACAGCCTCCCCGCTCATCAGGCAGAAAGTGTCTTTGTTACGCGTTAATTTGATTTTCACATCTACCCCATTTAAGAGCAGTTTTTCTTGAAAAAATAGGTCTGCGTGGAGGTGCCCTAAGAGGTCTACCGTCCTGCTCCCCACGGTCATCTTCGCTCTCATGCCAAACCCCGAGTTGGGGGCATCCTGTTTGACGGTGTTGTCCAGCTGCCCAGGTGTATCCTTATAAAAGCCCCTGCGGAAAATTGGGTCGCTAGGGTTTCCCCGCTGTAGTTGAGCAATGTTTCAATCATCGCCCTGTAGGGATAGCAATTGTTACTCTGGCTGATCAGGCGGTCTCCCAGGGTCACGTCCAGTTGGCTGAAGATGGTGGCGATAGGGTAGTTCACCAGCGTCACTCTTGTGTCCTCGCCAATGTCTGTGCCATCTTCTCGAGTAATTTTACATTTCACATACAAGAGGGTATTATTTAAATCGAGGTAATCTTCCCCATTCCCGGCTATGAAAAACTCTAGAGGTGCCGATCCTGCAAGGGCTGAAAGGGGTGGGACTTCGATATACAAGCTCTTCTCGATGCTGGTCTGGGTCGGGGCTATCTGGAAAAGGTCCAGTTCAGACTTTACACACTCTTCCGAGCTACAGTGGATGAAAGCCATGGCTGTTTATAGTACGTCCTTGAGCCCCCGGCGGAGTTGCTTCTTCTTGTTCTTTCCTCTCCCCTTCCTCACGGCTCTCTGCTTCGTAGTGCCCCGCGGCTCCTTTTAATGGGACTTGGGGGCCCTTGCGCATGGTTGACCGCTTTCTTTTAAGGCCACCCCTTCTTTTAAGATACAGGAAGCCTGAGCCTTCCTGGGGTCCGAGTTTATTCATAACTCTGTTGGTCACGTGGCTCACGACGTCTTGAGCAATATTGCGGGCGGCTGATTTCAAGTGCGGCTTGACAATGTCCACCCCTTTTCTAAAAAGCGGCACGGCCATTCGAAAAGCCGTCGGAAAATACCTCCCACCCCCGCCCCGTACATAACGGGCGCTCCATGAAATCCGGGGAGAGCATGACCCGCCTGAGATCTGTAATATTTCCTAATCATCGTGGGATCGCCGTAATCTTTCACAATCACCATTTTTTCCGCGGGCGAATGTGCAACCTCACAATGACTTTCCCGTAGCGAAATGGCACTGGGCTGTTCTGATCCGTCTTTATCTCTATGCTGATGGTTTCGATGTGGTGCTTATTGACCGGTACGTAGTGGGGCTCGTTATAGAAGACCGTGATAAAGTCATGAGGCTTCCCCTGTACAGGAACACAGCGTAGAAGGGGCACCGCCGTGTCCCCCACTCTTTGGTGTTCTACGATGTCAGTGTACAGGTACAGGGTATTAACCCCCCCTGTAATATCTGCGCAGTTCTGGATTTTTTTGATGGGAACATTGGGAGGAGCCCCCATCACGTAGGCCAATTCTTCACTCATCGTGACAGAGTAAATATCAGACCCGTTAAACCTGAGTATCGCTTGCGTTGGATCAAAGTAGAACTGTAGATCGGGGGAGGGCGCGTCTGTTTTTTGACAGCGCTATTCATAAATTCAACTATACTGCGAATATCATAGTAGTATCCTGAGCGCAGCTGATATTCCTGGTGAACAGCCCCATTAGAAATCTGGAATCTAGCTGGCTTGGTAAATGTGTACCAATTGTGGGGATAGTGAATTTCCACCAATCCCACCTCCCATTCCCCACGCAACTCCAGAGGCTTAAACATGCGCACCGTGAATGAAGCGCTGGTATTTTCAGGAAATAGATCCTTAGAAGCGTTGCTGGGGAGCGTGATGTAAAACCCATCATCTTCCATCCTTCTCTGTGATGTCTTCAGCGGGGACCCAGCTGTTAAATTTAGGTGGCCACCCCCTCCACTTGACAAAGAAAAACTTCTTTTTCTTGTTTGTTCGGCTTTTTATAATTTTCTCGATCCTGTATGTTCTGTCTTTCCAATTGCTCACTTTTTGCAGCTCCTCCGGGTAAAAACCTCCTAGGATCGGCTCACCATCAAAATCTACCAGATGGTACAAGGGCCTCTCCCCCCTTCTGACCACCTCTTCTATAATAAAGATTTCATCGGTGAAAGACTGTTCATACCCCTTTTCAAAAGTTCCCTTTGTTCTAGAGACTCTCACTCGTTCTCCCTTTCTAAACAGAAATGGGGCTTCTTTTGCTGGGACCTTTGGGACTGCTTCATACACGTGTCTCCACACGGCGAGCGCGTTAGAAGGCTTCACGTCTACAGGCCGCTTCTGAATAGTTCTGTGGTAGCTGTGGTTATAGCTTTTGACCAGGTCCTGTAGCACATCCCTATAGTTAAAAGTGTTCTTGGCTGTAAAATACCGCCACATCTTGGTCTTTAAAGTTCTGTTAAACCTCTCCACCACTGCAGCCTTGACTTCATTATTGGTGACAAAGTGGTGAACTCCGTGGTGTTTTAACAGAGCACCCACTTTTTTATTGAGAAACTCTTTGCCCCTGTCTGTTTGCAGCTTCTGAGGGGTTCGCCCTGACTCCGTGAAAATGCTTTTAAAAGCGACCGACACTTCTTTCCCGCCCTTATCTTTCAGAGGCACAGCCCATGCGTATTTAGACAAGATGTCTATCACTGTTAAAATGTATTTGTAGCCCCTGTTGTACTTGGAATATTGTTGCATATCCACCAAGTCTGCCTGCCACTGCTCATCGATATCCCCCACGATTACCTTGTTTCTTTTGAAATGCACCCTGGCTGTTTTATGCAAGGCATAGGCATCCTGATCGTCAAGCCACGCTTCCACCTCTTTTCTGCTCACCCGATGCCCCCTCTTAGAAGCCGCCTGAAAAAGAGATTCAACCCCTCCAAAACTTCCAATCTCCCGGGGGTTAAAATAAATCCCTTTTAATACATCCTGATGATGAACCATGTTGCTTCACTCTCTTTTACTACAATAAAAGTATTTTTTATTAGACAACAAATATACAGACTCAGCCCCCCCCCCCCCCCATCTTCACTACAGCTTCTCCTGCTTTTCACCTTCTCCACATTAGTTTTGCTTTTCGGCACGGCCCCATCAATTTCCCTTGCAGGAATTCACACAGGTCTTTCCCCTCTATCCCCACAGCCCTGAAGTTTTTGCACCAAGCACAACTACACAAATGGCTGCCATTGTACCAGACTCCTTCTCCCCACTGCAAACACCCTGCTGCTATCAGCCCCATAGCACAGCCTCCTCCATTCCCTTCGGGGCTGATACTGGCGGCCATCTTGCCCATCCCTGTTTTTGAAGCATGGCCCCCCCCCCTTAGCGGAAGCGTGGCTTCCGCAGGGGGATGGGGGGGCAGCTGTCAAATGTTTCCGGTCTCTGAATTAAAAGTAGTGTATACCCTATCACTACTTCTGCCACTCATCGGCCCTAGTCACAAACCGAATTTGCCGTGGGAGAGCCATGAATGAATGGCGGATTTTCCGGGCGCAATCACACCACAACAGCTGGCAAGTGAAGCGCACCCATGGCCAACCCGTGGCGTACCACCAAAAATGTGCAATAAAAAACTACCTCCTCGAAGATACTAGCAAACGGTTTGCCACGGGCTGCCTCTGGACTCCCTTGGTGTGATCGCGCTGGCACGTGGCTTTTCCTCTGGCCCCTTGTTGTCACGCAGGCATGGAGGGAAGGAACCGTGGCATGCCGCCAATGCATGGGGTCATGTTCTGGTGGCTCTAATTGCGGCGCCACAAATAGCCCTGCCTCCCTCCCGCGTTATCTGGCCCATGTGACCGGGGCCATCATCTATCTTTGTCTCTGTGATCCTGATTCTCCTCTTCCATGCTCTCTTCACCAAAATACCCTGTGCTGAAAGATGCTAAAAATTAAGTCAACATTTTTTTCAATCGTTCAACAGGTAAATTTTCAACAATCCAACAAATAAGTTTACAGCATTTCAGTAATTCAACAGGTAAGTCTACAATGGACAGCATACTAAATATGCAGTGTTTACAAAAATACAACAGGTAAGTCCACAATTTTTTCAATAATCCAACAGATAAGTTTTCAACAACTCAATAGGTAAGTTTACAGTATTTCAATAATCCAGCAGGTAAATCTACAATGGACGATGAAGACTCCAGATTACAGAACTTCATTTTGAATAGTCTTCCTCAGTAGAGGCTGATTAAAGAGCTCTTTAGAACTCATCAAGTGTTCCCAAGGTAAGCATCAGCAAAACAGCTTTCCAATTTTTAATGGAAATTATTAATTAGGACCTCTGCTCCATATGTTTATCCAATTCCCTCTTGAAGCCATCTGTGCTTGTAGCCGCCACCACCTCCTGTGGCAGTGAATTCCATGTGTTAATCACTCTTTGGGTGAAGAAGTACTTCTTTTTATCCATTCTAACCTAGCTGCTCAGCAATTTCATTGTGTGCCCACGGGTTCTTGTATTGTGAGAAAGGGAGAAAAGTACCGTATTTTTCGCTCCATAAGACACACTTTCCCCCAAAAAAACGTGTGGGGGGAAAGTGCGTGTGTCTTATGGAGTGAACACTGCAAAAGTTGGGGGTGGGGTGGGTGGAGCGCCGGCTTTCCTGGGCGCACTGCAGCTGCGGCGCGCCCAGGAAAGCCAGGGAAGGGGCAGGCATTCTAACTCCTGCCCCTTCTCTCCCAGATGATGTGCGTCTTATGGTCAGGTGCATCTTACGGAGCAAAAATACGGTACTTCTTTCTCTACTTGCTCTATTCCATGCATGATCATGTAAACCTCAATCATGTCTGCCCTCAGTCGTCATTTCCCCAAGCTAAAGAGCCCCAAGTGCTTTAACCTTTCTTCATAGGGAAAGTGTTCCAACCCTTTTATCATTCTAATTGCCCTTTCCTGCACTTTTCCCAATGTTACAATATCCTTCTTGAGGTGTGGTGACAAGAATTGCACACAGCACTCCAAATGTGGTTGCACCGTTTATACAGGGGCATTTTGATATTGGCTGATTTGTTTTCAGTTCCCTTCCTAATAATCCCCAACATAGCATTGGCCTTTTTTATTGCAGTCGCATGCTGTCTCTACATGTGCTGTTTCCTGGTCCCAAGCTTGGTTCTTATGCCAGCTACTCCAAATTGAGGTGCCCCCAGGACAATCACACAGGCAGACATTGGGGCCAGGCTGCACTCCCCCAAAAAATCTTTGGACCATCCCAGTGATATATCCCTATGCTCTGGGGACTGTCCCCTGTAAGGAGACATACAGCACTGCCCTGTCCAAACACTAGTTCTGGTGCCACAAGCTTCTTTCTGGAGTGCCTTCAAGAGGCCTAGATTCCAAAGAAGGTTTGAATAAGGAAGTGTCCTCTGCACCCAAAATAAGGTTTGGTCCACCACATGTCATATACCCCTAGGTTCAGGGAAACCTCCACATCAAGTGGACATATGGCTCTTCTTGGTCCAAAGCCTGGTTCTTGTGCCAGCTGCTCCAAAGTGAGCTGCCCCCAGGACCATCACACAGGCAGATATTTGGTCCAGGCTGCACCCCTAGGGTTCCCAACATCCAGGTGGGGCCTGGAGATCTCCCGCTTATACAACTGACCTCCAGCTGACAGAGATCAGCTCCCCTGGAGAAAATGGCTGCTTTGAAAGGTGGACTCTATATCACTGTACCATGCTGAGGCCCCTCCCCTCCCCAAGCCCCAACCTCTCCCAGTTCCACCCCCAAAGTCTCCAGGTATTTTCCAACCCAGAGCTGGCAACCCTATCCACCCCCAAAAATCTTTGGACCACCCCAAGTGACGCATCCTATGATCTTGGGACAGTTCACTGCAAAGAGACATGCAGCAGTGCCCAGTCGAAACACTGGTTTGGGTAACACAATTTTCTTTTTTGAGTGCCTCCAAGAGGCCTCTATTTCTAAGGAGACTTGAGTAAGGAAGTGGTTGCTCTTTACACCCCAAAATAAGGTTTGGACCACTATGTACCCCCACGCTCATGGGACCCTTCCCTTCAAGATATGGTGCTTTCTGGCCCAAAGCTTAGTTCTTGTGCCAGCCCCTCCAAAGTGAGGTACCCCTAGGACTATCACACAGGGAGACATTGGGACCAGACTACACCCTCCAAAAATCTTTGGACCATCTCAAATGACACATCCCCACACTCTTGTGACTGTCCCCTGCAAGGACACATAACAGTGCCCGGTCCAAACACTGATTCTGGCAACACAATTTCCTTTTGGAGTGCCTCCAAGAGGCCTCTATTTCTAAGGAGACTTGAATAAGGAACTGGTTGCCCTTTACAACCCAAAACAAGGTTTGGACCATCACATTTCATACACTCCCAGGTCCAGGGTACCTTCCCTTTCAAGGAGACGCATGGTACTTCCTGGCCCAAAGCTCAGTTCTTGTGCCAGCCCCTCCAAAGTGAGGCGCCCCTGGGACTATCACACAGGAAGGCATTGGGGCAAGGCTACACCCTCCAAAAATCTTTGGACCATCCCAAGTGACACATCCCCACGCTCTGGTGACTGTCCCCTGTCGGTTATGTTTAGTAAGTTGCTTCAGGCCCCAAAGCATCTGATGGACACTTGCATCATTCACATATGACATACAGCCCAGTCACTGAGCAATGAAACACACACAGGCCGTCCACAGGATTTGTTTCCAACCTCCAGGCAGTGGCTGGAGATCACCTGGGATTACAACTGATCCCCAGGCAACAGAGATCTGTTAACCTGAAGAAAATGGCTGCTTTGGAGGGTGGATTCCATGGCATTATATTGAGCTGAGGACTCTCCCCTCCCCAAACCCCACCCTCCTCAGACTCCACCCCTTCGGGATGCATTAAGCATTTTAAAGCTTCACCTGTATTGATCCCCTTTGTTTCCCATTTCATTTTCCGTTTAACAAGTCCGCCACCATCTTTTCCCCTCCAAGCATCTAGCACAATTAACAGCTATTCTTAGGTATTATCAGCTCCCCCCCACCCCAGATTTCTTTCTTTTTCATTTACAAAGCAATACTTCCCTGCATACATGGGCAGTTTTTTTGGGTGTGTGTGTTGGTTTACAGAAACATTCTCTTTGCAATTGTTTTATTTGTTAATTCATTTATACCCCACCTTTGTTGTGTAGTGGTTAGAGGTCTGGTTAGGATCTACCAGACCCAGGTTTAAATCCCCAGTCTACCATGAAAACCTTCCCAGGTGACCTTAGGAGGCAGAAGTTGGTTCCTTATTCATTCCTTATTTGTGACTTATTCATGAATTTACCTTAAAACATACTGAGGAGTGTTTGAAAGCTCTGAACCCCGAAATAAGGTCTGGACAACCATATATAATACACCCCCGCTTTCAGGGGACTCTGCCCTTTAAGGGGACATATGGCATTTCCTGGTCCAAAGCCTGGTTCTTGTGCCAGCTGCTCCAAAGTGAGGTGTCCCCAGGACAATCACACAGGCAGACACTGGGGTCAGGTTCACAACGATGTTCACAACGATGGATCCATCAGGGCTTAATGGATTCTTATCTCACCATAGATGCTAATGTTGCACACCCATGTCCCCATCAAGCTGTTTTCGAAGGCACACTGCAGCTTTGCACCCTGACTTCTTTCCTCTGAACAGTCCTCTCCTCCTCCTTTTGCCTGGATATAACAACTCAAAGATTTAAATTCAAATTCAGTCTGAACAGATGAGCTTTGGCAGTTGAAAGCTCAGATTCCCAAAACCAAACTGATCTCAAAAGTGCTACTGTGGTAGGGTTGCCAGCTCTGGGTTGGGAAATACAGTGTTGTAGCCAACGATTCCTCTTATTCACGTTTAAAAGTATGAATTCTCCTAACATAGAACCCTCACAGCAGCCCCAGTGAGGAACTGGGTATGAATTTTATATTAAACTAATTAAATAAATGAAAGGGAGGCCTGTACACCCAAATGTATGTTTATTCTTTCACCTTCAGCCTTCCTCCAGGAAGAACACACCAGAAGATCAGGTAGAGACTCCTAAGTCAGAAGCCCAGGCAAAGAGGGCGAAGGGAGAGCAGGTTGTCTAGGAGGACAGGAGGGAGGATGAGCTGAAGAGGGGAGGAGACCAGCAAGACTAGGGGATGCTGTGCCAATTCACACCTCCCTGGAAGGTCTGGTACAGTTAAGAGGGGGAACGGAGAACAATTTCCATTGCATCTGTCAGTCTGGCAACAAGTGGTAACATAAATTCTGTGCTTTCTCTGATTAACTGTGTTACAGAATCTTCCATCGTGAAGAGTATTGACACATCCATACTACACTGCCACAAATGTTTCACCTGTGAGACAGAAGGCAAAATTGTTAGACAAACCTTAATGAAGATTTATAAAGATGGGAAAGGTTGCAAATTTCATGGTTAGGAAAAATTTCTGTGGTCAAAATCGGGAAAAAGAGATTGCGTTCTTAGACACTCTCAATGACTGTGCTGTGGAACAGATGGTCACAGATCCTACCAGGGGAGAGGCGATCCTGGATTTGGTCCTAAGTAACACCCAAGACCTGGTGAGAGATGTAAAAGTGATTGCACCACTTGGGAACAGTGACAATGTCATTGAGTTTAACATTTGTACAGATAGGGAGTTGCCCAAAAAGACTGATGCAACCACTTTTAACTTTAAAAGGGGTAACTTCTCTGGTATGAGGGGACATGTGAGGAAGAAATTGAAAGGAAGAGTGGAGAAGGTCAAAACCATTGGGGAAGCTTGGAGACTATTAAAAAAGACAATCCTAGAAGCTCAGAAAAAATATATACCGCAGGTTAGGAAAGGTACAAATAGGTATAGAAAAAAGCCTGCATGGTTAACAAATAAAGTAATGGAAGCTGTAAAAGGTAAGAAGGATTCCTTTAAGCGGTGGAAAGCTAGTCTTAGTGAGGTTGATAAAAGGGAACACAGACTATGGCAAACAAAATGCAAGTCTGTGATCAGGCAAGCAAAAAGGGAATATGAGGAGCATATCGCAAAAAACATAAAGACCAACAATAAAACTTTCTTCAAATACATTAGAAGTAGGAAGCCAGCCAGGAGGCAGTGGGGCCCTTGGATGACCAAGGGGTAAAAGGAGTAGTGAAGGATAATAGGGAAATGGCTGAGAAACTGAATGCATTTTTTGCCTCTGTCTTCACTGTGGAAGAGGAGAAGTGTTTGCCCACTCCAGAAGCACCGATTTCGGGAGGGGGTTTGAAAGACCTGAATCAGATTGCGGTGACAAGAGAGGAAGTCCTCCGACTGATGGACAATTTAAAAACTAATAAATCACCAGGCCTGGATGGCATTCATCCAAGAGTTCTGAAAGAACTCAAATGTGAACTTGTGGATCTCCTGACAAAAATATGTAATCTTTCTTTAAAATCTGCCTCCATTCCTGAGGACTGGAAGGTAGCTAATGTCACTCCCATCTTTAAAAAGGGCTCCAGGGGAGATCCGGGAAATTACAGGCCAGTCAGTCTGACATCGATACCGGGTAAGTTGGTGGAAACTGTTATTAAGGAAAGAATTAGTAGGCACATTGATGAACAAAAACTATTGAGGCAGACTCAGCATGGGTTCTGTAAGGGAAGATCTTGTCTCACTAACCTGTTAGTGTTTTTTGAGGGAGTGAACAAACATGTGGACAAGGGGGACCCAATAGATATTATTTACCTTGACTTCCGGAAAGCTTTTGATACAGTTCCTCATCAAAGGCTCCTAAGTAAACTCAATAGTCATGGGATAAAAGGACAAGTCCTCTTGTGAATCAAAAACTGGCTTATAAATAGGAAACAGAGAGTGAGTATAAATGGGAAACTTTCTCAGTGGAGGGTGGTAAGCAGTGGGGTACCACAGGGATCAGTACTCGGTCTGATGCTTTTTAACTTGTTTATTAACGATTTGGAATTGGGAGTAAGCAGTGAAGTGGCTAAATTTGCAGATGACACGAAGTTGTTCAGGGTGGTGAAAACCAGGAGGATTGTGAGGCACTCCAAAGGGATCTGTTGAGGATGGGTGAGTGGGCGTCAACGTGGCAAATGGGGTTCAATGTGGCCAAGTGCAAAGTGATGCACATTGGAGCCAAAAATCCTAAATATAAATACACGTTGATGGGGTCTGAACTGGCAGAGACGGACCAAGAGAGAGATCTTGGAGTCCTAGTGGATAACTCGCTGAAAATGTCTAGACAATGTGTAGTTGCAATAATGAAGGCCAACGCTATGCTGGGGATTATTAGGAAGGGAATTGATAACAAATCAGCCAGTATCATCATGCCCCTGTATAAATCATTGGTGCGACCTCATTTGGAATACTGTGTACAGTTCTGGTCACCACATCTCAAAAAGGATATTATAGCATTGGAAAAAGTGCAGAGAAGGGCAACTAGAATGATAAAAGGGTTGGAACACTTTCCCTATGAAGAAAGGTTAAAATGCTTGGGGCTCTTTAGCTTGGAGAAACAACGGCTGAGAGGTGACATGATCGAGGTTTATAAGATTATGAATGGGATTGAGCAGGTTGAGAAAGAAGTACTTTTCTCCCTTTCTCACAATACAAGAACTCGTGAGCACTCTATGAAATTGCTGAGCAGTTGGGTTAGAACAGATGAAAGGAAATACTTCTTCACCCAAAGAGTGATTAACATATGGAATTCACTGCCACAGGAGATCGTGGCAGCTGCAAGCATGGACAGTTTCAAGAGGGAATTAGATAAACATATGGAGCAGAAGTCCACCAGTGGCTATTAGCCACAGGATATAGATGGGAACTCTCAGTCTGGGGCAGGTGATGCACTCTATTCTTGTTGCTGGAGGGGGCAGCAGTGGGAGGGCTTCTAGTGTCCTGGCCCCACTGCTGGACCTCCTGATGGCACCTGGTATATTTTGGCCGCTGTGTGACAGAGTGTTGGACTAGATGGGCCATTGGCCTGATTCAACATTGGCTTCTCTTATGTTCTTATGTTCTTATGTTATGTTAATATATTACGAAGTTTTTGTTTCAAATGTTACCAATCTATAGAGATGAAAAGACTTTTAAAAAATGCCAGAAAATTATAAACCATTTTATATGGAGTGGAAAGAAGTCAAGAATAAGGTTTAAAGTATTTCAGGATGAAAAAAGAGGGGGTTTAGCTGTACCTAATATCAAATTGTATTGACAAACAGCTTTGGGTGGGGGGAGGCTTCGAACTGGCTCTGTCAATAAAAGGCAATGGAAAGGAGAAGGG
>JAPDNY010000957.1:0-21516 GCA_029375565.1 Gekko gecko
GGTGGGGCCCTGAGCACCACCCCCTATAGATGGAAAGCCTGAGCACAAGCTTGTGATGTCATCAAAGGTAGTCCTACAATCCCTGAACTCCTGCAGTTGCCAGCTACTGTCACAAGTGTTTTAACTTGCAGTTTCTTGTGTACTCAACAAGATATTTTCTCGATTCTTTCACTGCAATATTCCAGATTCTTCATAGTAGCTTACAGTGTTAGTGAGTTCAGTTTCCCTTGCATATTTGAGTGTATGTTTAGCATAATTTACAAGCATATAATAGCATATAATAAGGGAAACTGGTGGATGTCTGTTGTATGATGGTATTGGTAAATAAGAGTTCAACAACTTGATTTTCAAAAGGTTTTTATTAACCACAGACACAGCATGAGATATTAACATGTACAAACTCATAACTAGGATAAGAAGTTTTCACATAAATCTCAATTATAATTTCCAGTTACCAAAAAAAGACAGCTACACTGTGAAATTAATGTGAAAGGCAACTACATCACTTCTGCAAAGTTTTCAGTTTCCTCTGTGATGTCTGTGACATTCTTTGCCCATTTTCTTTTTTACAATAGTTGTTCAGGAATGTATTTACTGCTATAAACGTTATCATCCTGGTGTACACAATACCAGAGTGGCCATTGTCACAAACGCCATCAAAGAGAGTACATTCACTTTCATCTAATGCTTCCAGAGACTTTAGACATGCTATAGCCCTCTGGTTGGCTTGAGGCTTCAGAAAGGCTGCCTCAAACGTTGTCAACAATTTGCTTACTACTACATATGTATAGGAAACCACATTGATAACACCTTGTGTTGGATATTTCAAACCACCTCTATCTAACCTACTAATCAAAAGAAAATGAGTGTTTATTGGCAACTCTCTCTCCATAACAAGTTCTACTTTACATGTATCACAATGAAGTCGCCTTAATGCTGCATGTGCACAGTAGCCAGCTATGTAGGTAAGGAAGGGTAGTATGTTCCCTAAAAGATGTAAATCATTTTGACATACATCAACTGGTTCACTGAAATCTGATGTACATTCCACCTCTTCAAAATTGGATTCCAGTGGGCCTACCATTATTTGCCCATGTCTACCTGAATGTAGCATCAACGGACCCACACTCTGAATACGAATCTTCTTTTCTGTTTCATACAGCTGTGTCACAGATATATGATATTGGGAACCAGCTAACTGTCTATATTTAGAAAACCTTTCCTCAAGAGCATCAGTTTGCAGTTTTCCTGTCAAAAGATATTCCATCCCTAATTCATCCTTACAGTAGCGAGCTATTTCAACAACTACATAACTAGTGTGCCGTAAAGCAAGTAATGTCTCCTTTGTCAAACAACCACTGGAAAGTTTCATCGATTCCCAAGAGTCTAGCCAGTCAAGAAATCGCAGCAAGAAATTAATCTTATTATCACCAGAAACCATTGGCTCCATGTAGGGATTCAGCTTATGCAGACCTTTATATTTGGATTTAACATTCATTATGTCAAACCATTTAACCATGATGCGGATGTATTCAGCTGTGCCATGTGCATTGGGCAGGTCAAAGTTTTCACTGGCGACTTGTAAACCTTCTGCCACGGGTGAGTTGAAAACCTGCAATGCAAGTTTTACACTCTGCCTTTCTAAGTTTGTTGGGCACAAAGCCTTCAATGTAAGTGGATAGGCAAACCTAGCAAGAGAAGTGCTATCAATTTCATACATCTTTATTAATGTTGAAAAAGATGCAATCATCTCTTTAGTTTCACCACTGCCTGGAAATGTGGGGTAAAACATATCTTTTGTCCTGTTCTTCTGATTGAGCCAATTATTTCGCACAGATTTAATAATATGAACAGGATCTATGATGTAAAATAAGGGCGTTCTGATGACACTGGGTGCTTATAAACTATTCTGAGCTGTTTGTCATCAGAAAACAATGACATGGCACTTCTGATAATTGAATTATTGTCTGATGCAATACAGAATACCTTGTAACCAATGCACTCCAGCCCTTTAATTATGGAAACCAGGATACTGTGCAATGAGGTGGCAGAAATTCTCTTAACAGGTAGAATATGCACAATATCTCTAAATTTAGACTTGACACTCTGGAGCATAAAAGCAAATGCAGAGTTTGCTGCCTGTTCAGAATTGAAAGATACTTCAAGAATGTTACCTCCTTTGTAGTCGAAGTATGTGCGCAAATTAATTTCATCCAGCATCAAAATCACATCAATGTCATCTCTGCTCAAGTGAGAAAATTTGTGCCTAGCATAAGACAGGAAATGCTTCCCACCTAAGAGTTCACGCTTTGGATCCAGTTCAAACTTACTACATATCCGATGCAATGTTGACGGATGGGGCAACTTCATTAAACCACTGCTACGTAAAAATCTATACGCATGGGCTGATATTGAAAATAACAAACAACAGACAACCAACACGGAAGTAGCAAACGTATGACTAGATTTAGAGACATTTAGGAGTTCAGTTTGCTGCAGCAAGAACCCCACAATATCTTTGTCATTTTCCTTCACTACATTTTGCAAAGTTTTCAAACTTTCTTTCACAATACATTTGTGTTCTTCCACAGATTCATCTGAGGATCCCAATTCCATTTTCTCACAGTCAGATAGGAGAGTTGTAATGGCATTCACATTCATGATAACTTTTGGAAAACATTCAGAACCTATCCTTTTAATTTCAACTTTACCCTTAAATATACTGACATTTAAAGTAGTATCTATTATTACTGATAATGCGATAACTGGAGCAGGACTTACATTGATTTTAATAAAACCTACACATTCAGGGCTCAGATTAACAAATGTCCATAGCTTTTGCACACTAACATTCTTGAGACGCAGTAAAAGCTCACCGAATGTTTTGAAGCAGTATGTGTTGTTGTAATGTTCTTTGGATGCTAAACTGTCAGATATTGCTCCCAATAAATGAGAACACTCCAGTCGAGACCTCTTGTCCGCTGGTGCCTCATGACAAGTAGCTTCTCTTGATAAATAAGACGGGCGGTTGGGGAACACAGAAGGTACAGCACCAGCCTTAAGTCTTGGTATTTTGAGAGGGGCAACAAGCTTTTGGCCTGTCTTTTCATCAAAAACTTCTGTCTGCCATAGGACATCACTGGTTTGGAAGTGAAGAATACATACCTGTAAGTCAAAACCAGTCCATATAAGTAAATCTGAGTCATTCTGCAATGTATCTTACAACAGTCTTAGACACAGGAAATGTAAACAACCAAAAAGGAGCATGTAAAAATTCAATGTGTTGTGAGACAGGAAAATGAAATCCACAATTGCATACAAAGTCTTAAGAATGAAGCTACTCAATGAAAACTTGCGTCTGCTCTCCCTGTCCAAAATTTTACAAAATGAACTATGGGCAGTCTCATGCGTGAATTGTGTTCTTCCAGAAGGTACTTCACAGTTTATGAAGTTCAGAGCATAATTTCCAAAATTATTTGCACTGCACATAAGCTATACATAAAAGTTTGACCCAGTCACAGGGTCCAGAGAGAACCTGGGAAATGTAGGCCCTGATGACTACTCCCATACAGGCTTCCCTGGAGCCAGTAGGCCTCCGCAGAGCCACACCACTAAAGGCCCATGATTGCTAGTTATAGAAAATAGTTGATATGCTGCACATTAACATGATAAAAATTTACTCACCCTTGATGATTGCGATGGAGTGAATTTATCACGATGGATGGATGGATGAAATCCACTTCTCCTTCAGAGGAGCATCAGATGGAAACTTGAAAACATTTACTTTCTGTCCCCCTTTGTAATTCCCTTTACATTTCGGAACACAACAGCGAAAAGGCATACTTGCTAGAGAACTAAAGAACAGAAACTGTTGGGCAGGCTAATCAGTAAACCTCCGGTTAGCCCCACAGATCCTCAAAACCACACAGGTAATCTTAGGACTACCCTGGACGCCATTACTGTGATGTCACAAGCTGGTGCTCAGGCTTTCCATCTATAGGGGGTGGTGCCCTGAGCAGCAAGCAGCTGCAGCAACAGGACACAGCCCTCACCACCTCCCTCCCTGGGCCCCAGAATGGGCTGAAGACACCAGGACCTGATGGTGCCAGGACAACCAAGGCGCTTCTGGGGAAGAGCAAGCCTCAGAAGTCATCTGTGACAAAGTGATTTTACAAAATTAGGATGCTTAGTGCATCAAATTCAGAGAGCTGGGAGAATTAAGAGTTAATGCCTCACAGTGAAGCACAGTTTGATTGACAGGCTGCTGCGTGCATGCACCCCTCCCCTTCTCTCTGATTGGTCAGTGCCAGCTGAGGAGAACTTTAAGAGCAGCTGACTACTGAGGGGAAAGGGTCTTTCTTCAGCCCTTTGTCATCTCTAGTATGTCAGAAGCCAGACGGTTGGAGTCGATGTGTCTGTCAGAGGGAATAAGACAAAGTCACTTGGGAAGCGAAGGGACACAACTCCTTACCCTTACAATAGACTACCAGAATCTGAGGAAAAGCTCAAAATTAGAAACTTTAAGAGTCAGCAAAGCTGAAAACTCTTTATTCACAGTGTCAGAGGTAATATTGTTGAATTATTGGCAGGGTGTCAATATACCACCTTCTAGGAAAGCACTGATTCCTTTAATCACATCAGCTGCTAAAACGACAATAGCACATAACTGGAAATCTCCCCCGCTGCCGCTGCCACTGCTACCGCAGCACCCAAGCCACCCTGAGACGAGAAAAGCAAGAAGACAGGAAAGAAAGGCAGAAAATAACTTAAACTTTGGAAGAAACATCTTTACTATATTATATGAGCTCGCATTGTTAACTACTTTAATTTTTTTTGCATTATGAAATAATAGAGTAGAATTTTTATTCTTAAGTCTTAATTTGAATAAGAGAAAAGCCTTGACTTAAGATAGTAAATATTAGCATATAAGGTCTTTGTATAGCTGTAATTTTAGTCAGTGTGTGGTATTGTAGGTTGTATGTAGAAAATCAAATAAAAATTAGTATAAAAAAATAGCACATAACTGGAGAGATGCAGGGCCCCCACTAATTGACCAATGGTATGCCAGAGTGTGGGACTACTTCATAATGGATCAAATCTCTAATATCACACAATTGGACCCCCCACTTGGCATACCAAGATTTTATTAGCAAATGGTGGCCTGTGTTATAATGTCTGGATTGTAACCCTGTTCGTAGGATGTCTTTTAAATCACATGATAGTTATGAATTCATGAGATTGTAGTATAAATGGTCAGACAGTTATTCAATTTTCAATACTTTTTGGACTTTACCTGATTTGTTGTGCCACCTGGGAGATTTGGAACTATTGTTGTCATTCTGATTGTTATATTACACAATTTTTCACTGTTGATGTTATACATTGTTATTGTTATTGGAAATAATAAAAGTTGTTTTTTTAAAAAAAAGAACTGAGGATTGAGCTTGGCAGAATAGATTGGTTAGTGAGTTGAAACTATCAGTCTAGCCAAATAGAAAAGGAATATTGCTTCTAGGAAATGGAGAACGTTCCCTTCTCAGTTATTCAGGGGGTTCAGTTCTGAAGAGACCCCAGGCTGGAGTGAGGCAGTGAATGGTCTTTGTAGGGAGCCCCATTGAACTCACTGGGATTTCCTTCTGAGTCTACATTTCAAGGATTGCCCTCTGATCTTAGAGGGAGTCTCCTGCCCTTCCAATCCTGTTGACGTCACTGGATTTAGAAGGACGTGAGTTTATGTAATATGTTTTGTTTTTTTAAATTTATTTTTGAAAAACAAAGAGATAATAAAAAGGAAAAAGCATAAGAAAAAATGATTACATATCATGATTATACGTAGGTGATTGTATATAACAAAATATATGAAATGGAAAAGGTTTCTCCCCAACACCTCCTTCATTACATCATAAGGTCACTGTTTATAAAATACTATGAAACTTACCTCTGTTGGGATACATCTATATTCAACATTTTACATTTCAGATTTCATAACTAATCTGTTTTTCAACTGAATTATTAATTTCACCATGGCTGCATAATGTCAGAGGCTCGGTATTATCATTTACACTGTGTTCATTGCTATGTGTTGCTTGCTTGCTTGCCTTCAGCTTTGGCGCTTGCGTAGAAGATGCCAGCTGCAATGTGGGAGCATACTTTCCTACCGCCTAGTCTTATCATGGTGGCCTTGGAGTATAGGCTTTGGAGCGTTCCTCAGTTGGGGGAATTTTCCAGTCCTACGTGACTGGGTGGTGGTGGTGGAGTGATACTCCCGCCTATTAAGTAATCCTCCCGCCGGGAGTTTCCCGCACGTGCCCTAAAAGTTCATTTGCTAGTTTGGCTTTGCATCACACTATATCAATGCTTGTCCAGGTCATGCCTCCATTCCTGACAATATCAGTATTACTGTGGGTAACAGCATTGTATTCCAATAAAGCTTCTTTTATCTGAAGAATGCCTGGATCTACTTGCTATTGAGCCTGACAGAAATTGTATATTTTTGCCATTTGTATGTACTCACTATTACTTTTGGAAAATAGTTAATATAACAAAAATACCTAAGAGAGAGGACTATTATATATCTTATAATAGAAAATTAAAAATATTTCATCTAGTCCAACCGTTGGCACAGTGCAGGAAATTCACAAATACCTCCTTGCTCTGGGGTGAGGCAAGTCCATTGTTTGATGTATGCAGATGTCAGGGCAGAGGCAGAGGCTGCAGCTGGGTCAGACCAAGATGTCACACTTTCCAGGGCTGCTGCCCGGGCATAACTATGAGGCCTGCCTGTCTAGAATCCATCTTGTTTATACTTAGGCCAAGTCTGCCTGGCATATAAACTCCTGGGGTGCTGTAAAATGGGGCTGTTCTCCTCTATATTGCCTCTTAACAAAGAGAGGGGGCCTGCCTGCTTACAGTGCCTTTCTTTCTCCAAACTACAAGCTTCTCTCTGACTCTTTCCTCTCTCACTGTGCCTTCGTTTTCTCTCTTCCTGGTCTTGCAAGAGATTTCCTGGTCTTGCAAATCTCTCCTGTGCAAGCAAACCAGGGGCACACCTGTGATCTCATATGTGCACACTGGGGAGGGGGATAGATTTATTAGGAGCAGGGGAGGGCTATGTTACTGTCTCAGGGTCGTTGCTGGCAAGTGGCCACTTCTGGTTTGCACTTGGAGTGACATCATCACATTGCAGGCGACCCAGGGACACTTTGATATTTGGGCAAAAAATCTATGGTAGAAGCCATTGTTATTATAGAGTTTTTGAGCAAATACCAGAATGTTCCTGCATCACTAGAAATGTGATGACATCATGGTATGCTGGAGTTGATGTCACCATGTTGCCGGTAACAACACTGAGACACTGGTGTAGGCTTCCCCCACTGCTAATGCGTCCCCACACCTGCCAGCTTTAAGTATTACTTAGATTAGGCTACTGTTTCTTCTTCTAGCACAAATTGAATATTAATACGAATAAGCATCAATAAAAGCAGGTTTTTCCTAACTGCAGTTTTCCTTTACATTAACCAGTACAGATGCCTAATGGTGGAAGTATTCAATACATGAGTAGTATTAGTAATTTAATTGACATCTCATGAGGACAGGAGTGAGGGGGGAGGAAAGAGAAGATGGGTGTGCAGTTCAATATGGACACCATTCTGAAATAATGTAAAACAGGTTGTATACTCACAAAGGTAAGGTGGGGTAGTAAGGGAGATCCCACTGATGGGTTTTCCTGGGGTGCCAAAAATCTGTGGTACCTAACCACTTCTATACTGAGGCAACTAAGAATGGAGAATCAACACTCTAAGCAAGAAAGTACAAGCAAGCATTCCTAATTAACCCCTTGGAGTCAATTAGCAAATTGTACCAGGCAATTAAGAATGCTGGTTGCTGGCATGTTTTATGGAAATCTCGCTGAGGTTATAGACTCATCTCATTCTAAATATAGAGGCAATTTTCTAATTGCGATATAGAACTATATGAGACTGTAGGCAATGCATTTGGAGCTCTAGGGTTGCTTAAGAACCCTGGCAAGCCTTTCCAAAGCCAAGGTAGGCCTCTCTCAAATTGGCAAGCGGTGAGCAGGTTGGTAATGGCACTCATCCAGAAACTGGGATGTGTGCATTTGTGTCTTCCCACCTTCACAGTTAACAGGACATTGTTTTCATCTTGAGACTTACATTTGGTTTCTGTCCTCACAGGGATTGGTAAGGGGCTCTGATGGAATCCTTACACATTATGGGGCATGCAGAGTGGGTCTGAGGTCCACACCCCATGTCAGACAGAAGACAACCTCAGGTGAGTTGTGGGTTCTCTTTGATTCCTGTCCCAATCAAGATCAGGACTATGGTGAATGTGCAGGAGGGACTTCAGCCTTCCTGGCTCCACTTTTCCAGAGCCCAAAACACTATTGGGAACACTACTAGGGAAACTACTTGTAGCTAAGGAACACCAGGTGTCTCCAAACAGTCTCTCCACTCCCTGGACTGTTTCAGATTGGGAAAATGGCACAGTGTCAGGCTCCTTGGTCAGGTCACACAACACAGGGCTTCTTCAGAAGAAAACTGTTTATTGATGAATCAGAACTAAAGACACGTGTACAGCTTGTGTCAGGAATGCCCAGGAACAGCACGGCCACCTAAATTATACTACAATCAAACACCCCTGAATAAGCTGAAGCCAATGAGTATAGTTCGTGCGCGTGGGCTAAGCAAGTGGGAGAAGCTAGCAAACAATCTAAAAGCCGTTATTTCCTAGCCTAGGAGTTCTGCAGCTGGTCATAGAAATGATAACATACGGACAGTAGAAACAGTAATGGTCAGATGCTGGTAGACTGAGAGTACTCCCTCCACATTCCATCCCCATGACGGGGCTCCCTGACATCCTGCCCCCCAAGCGCCTCCCCCTTGGTTTGTCAGGGTAGTGATGATGGAAATGACGAAGAAGACAGGGGACCCTGATGTGATTCCCCTCCACCTACTCCCTGCGTTGAGGCCCAAAGTCCACCCATTCAACCGAGTAGAATAACTTGTTTCATTTAAGCTTAGAGTCTAAAATGTCAGCAGCTTCATAGTGCACTTCGCCTTGTACCATCAGAGGGGGTGGCTGTGCATGCTGAGGTCGCCAAGCATTAGGCCCAGGGTCCTGGCGGAGTAATCTGAAATGGAAACAGGGGTCAAATGTCTCAAAGTCTTTGGCAAGTCAAGTTCCACAGTCACTTCATTTATTTTCCATTTCACAGGGAAAGGGCCCACATATTTCCAGCCCAGCTTTCTGTTAGGCTGCAGTCCCTTGATGTTCTTGGTAGACACATAAACAGAGTCACCAGGCTGGATGTCCCAGCCAACAGCACGTTTTTTGTCAGCCTGAAGCTTGTAAGCCTGTTTAGCTGCATCCAAGGTTTTGCACAGAAGCGGCCAGGCTGCCTGCAATTGTTTACACCAGTCTCCCACCTCCCCTTCTGGGAGAGCTGCATCAGACAGGAACGGGAGAGGTAACCATAAGCTGCCATAAATGGGGAGACCCCCGTGGAGGAATGGCACGCATTGTTGTAGCAGAACTCTGCCAGGGGGAGGAGTTCTTCCCAATGGTCTTGTTGAAAGTTAGTGAAACAGCGGAGGTACTGCTCAAGGGTTTGATTCTGCTCTGTTTTACAGGCCCTGCGGAATGGTTGTAAATCCCACCCTGAGATCCCTGATCTCAGCTGGGAGGCTGTTCCACCAGGCCAGAGCCAGAGCTGAGAAGGTTCTGGCTCTGGCCAAGGCTAAGCAGACATCTCTTGGGCCAGGGATCACCAGTAGATCAGTACAACAGACCTGAAGAATGCAGAGCTCTTCGGGGGAAATACCGAGAGAAATAGTCCTGCAGATATGATGGTCCCAGACCGCACAGGGCTTTAAAGGTTAATGCCAGAACCAATGCAGCTGATGGAGCGCAGGCTGTATATGTGCTTGTCCTGAGGTCCCAGTAAGGACATGCGCAGCTATATTTTGAACCAGCTGGAGTTTCTGGATGACACAAGGCCCGTAGCTTGCAAGGATGCAGCATCATCACCATGGACATTAAAGTCCCCCAGAACTAAGAGTCTGGGGAACTCCAAGGCCCAGCCCAATACCGCCTCCAGCAGGCTTGGCAGGATATCTATTGGAGCATTAGGCAGTTGGTACACTAGCTAGATAACTAATCTCCCTTCAGCCTCCCAGGCCAGGCCCAGACAATCAGTGCTGGAGATTTTTGGTGCGGGGAGTGTCCTGAAGGAGAAGGACTCTCGAGGAAGTATTGCTACCCCTCCCCCCACCCATTTGTCTGGGACTGATGAAAGACCAAGACACCTGGGGGGGGGGCGAGTTGTGACAGAGCCACGGTCTCACCCTCCCACACCCAGGTCTCGGTCACACATGCCAAGTCCACCTTCTGAGCTGCAGTATAATATTGCAAGGTCATGGTCTTATTATTAACGGAGCTGGCATTGCGCGACATCAGTGCTAGAGAAGGGTAAAACTCCCAAGGCCCACAAGCAGCATGTTTCAGGATGGGGCGAAGACTGGAAGGGGACTGAGCATAGCTGTATCTCTGCCTCCTTCCATTATGAAATCTTGTCCCACCACGATACCTCCCACATCCCCCAATTCCTGGGATCCCTGACTCCATGGCTGCAGTCACACACGCTAAATAATCCACTTTCAATCCATTTTCAGCGCACTTTCCAACTGGATTTTTACTGTGTGAACTGGCAAAATCCAGTTGGAAAGTGCACCGAAAGTGGATTGAAAGTGAATTATTTAGTGTGTGTGACTGCAGCCTTTGTTAGCCCTCCCCATCTTATCAACACCACTTATCTAGCTATAGCACTACATACAATAATTCACAATATCCTATCTAAAATATATCAACCCCAACCTAACCTAAGCCTTAAGACCCCTTATAACAATATCTAGCACTCCCTCAATTAATTTAATCCACCCCACACAAACAAACAGGAAGGCCACGTGACCAGTTTCAGAAAACATCTCATTCTTTGGCAGCAAATAACACATTCATTTGTATTAGTTCAAGGGAGGAGGGGAACTAATCAATTCACTATATTGATTTTATTATTGCACTTATATAAAAGCAATTATTCCAGGGGATTGTGAAAATTCATTTTTTATAGCTTGCCAACAGCAAAAAAAGACATATAAAGGTTAAGGAGTGGAATGATTAATATGAAAATAGAGTGCTTGTCCTAATTCCTATAAAGAATGGATTAATGTGTTTGTAGAGAATATGGCTGTGTTATACATCATACATGTAATACAAACCAATTTTCTTAAAACACTTAGAGTTTATTTAGCCTGTGGGTTTTAGTGACATTCTCCAAATTCTGTTGCAATGTAATTATTTATTATTCTACTTTTTAAAGCAGTTTTTCAAGTGGTAATGTATCAAAAGTCACTGGTGCATTTATTCTGCCATAATTTAGTAGGTTGCCTCTGGGGATGTGCAGAGTACCACTCTCATTGCTTGCTTGGGGTAACACTTCCTTCTCCTACTGTTTTTCTGACTCAAAGGTCTTGAAAAGATAAAAACCCAACCCTCTTAGAGGTAATCATCACAGCTAAATATTTAGCAACTGCTAAGGTGGTTTTCCGATCCTCTTCTACAAGAAAAACTGGGCATTTTTTTGAGATGATAAATACACATAACCAATTAAGAGGGAGGGAAATATACCTTTCTCTCAGATCAGATTGAATGTTATATTCCTATAAAATATGTTCAAAGGACTCAAGCTGACCAGATCCACATTTACAAACTCTGTCCAGATACACTGTGCTTGCAAATTGGCCTTTCAATATAGCCAAGGGAAAAGAATTTAACCAAGCGAGCGTGAATACTCTTCTCTAATGAGGGATTGTTAGGTCTTTTTAAATAGCTCAGAACAACACAAGGGGGGAGGACTCCAAAGAACGCAAGTGAACACACACAACATGCCCTCCATAAAGTACTTGTTCTGTCCAAATTCAGTACCTTATATTTATCCTCAAATCCAGCCACTGAAATCTTAACTTTCCATGTCCCCATATAAGGGTCTTTCTCATTAAGATTCAACATCTCGTTCCTTGCATTGGAGATTTTTTTGCTTTAATTTAAATGCCAGGTTCCATGCATGAGCTTCCAATGAAGCGGGGCCAATTCAGCTCTGAGCGCAATACCTGAAATACAGTTTGGCACACAGCAAATCCTGCAGATAAACCGTAACAGAATTATTCATCCACTGCCTTTATCCAGACTCCAATTCCATACAATAGACTGAAAATCTGAATAGCACCTGGTATGTAATTGCTACCATGGGTAAAAACACACTCCTTGGGTGGCCTTACAAGAAGGCACTCTCTCTCTTGCTGCCCCTTCCATGATTTGTGGGAAGCCACAGGTGGAAATTGTAATTTGATACATGAGAACACTACATATGAATTAGGCTTTCAGCTAAGGGCTGCTTCAGAGTCCTCATGGCTGTCCAAGGACTCTGCATCACATGGGTGGGGAAATACCTGGAAATGGAGGTATGGAGCCTGGGCCAGGCACAGTTTGAGGAGGGGAGGGACCTCAGCATGGTATAATGCCACAGAGCTCACCCTCCAAAGCAGCCATTTCTTCCAAGGGAACTGATTTCTACAGCCTAGAGATGAGCTGTTAATTCCCATGTGCAGTGGGAGTTCTGTGTTTTCCAAGTGCAAGAGCCATATTCTGATCCTGACCGCAGCATGTGTAGAGAAGGGGTTTCAGCCCCCCTCCAGGTGGGGCCCGACATGCCTGAAGGTTACAAAAGAATGGGCAGCCATTTGGGTTCTGCTATCCACCTGTTGTGGCAAATCTCACTTTGCAGGTGTTTTGTGTGGTCAGTGACCCCTTGTATAATTGCATGAATAACATCCAGATCGCAAGCTGTCATCATAGTCCCACTGTACACTGAATTGGTCAGGCCACACCTAGAGAATTGTGTGCCGTTCTGGAGGCCTCACTTCAAAAAGGATGTGGACAGAATGGAGTGGGTGCGGAGGAGAGTGAGGAGGATGATCGGGGGGCCTGGAGACCAAGAAGCCCTACGAGGAAAGGCTGAGGGACTTGGGAAGGTTCAGTCTGGAGAAGAGGAGGTGGAGGGGGACAGGATGGCTCTCTTGGTCCTTTCCGCACTCGGATCTCATCCCTGGTTTTATCAGAGTTCAACTCATGACACAATACCCCTGCATTTATCCCTGGTTATAACAGCATCTGTTTATCCTGGGACAAGTGTGGGGTGAAAGCAGAGTGACCTCAGTGTCACGTGGAAACAAAAAATACCCCAAGATAATTACAGGGGTGAGCTTGAGTGTAGTATAGAATGTAAGTTCGGGGACAGGGTTGAACCAGGATTGGAGGTCTAGTAATGTTAAGTATGAGACTCAACAACGGAATAAGCTCAACAAGTGATTTCAGCTTTATTCAACGACAAACACCAACTCAGGAACACACAACACAAACAGTGGAGCACAGCTCCTTTTTAAACTCTCCCGGGCTGTCAAAGCCACACCCATAACAAGTTAAAGACCAATGGCATTGCAGGGATAAAGACCAATCAGGACTGTTCCCTCTTTGCAACATTATCACACAGTGATTGGCTATTTACACTGGTTTTGCAGAAACCGACCAATAGGAATGCGACAGCTTAGAATCCACATTCAGAATCAAGCTTAACATGGAAAAGAATAGGCTTGATTCACAGTTCAATACATAACAAATTCCTCCCCCCTAAGAAGGAGCATTCCCCTTCCAAACATAATCTTTCAGGTGGGGGGGGGACCTCGGCTTCGGCTCGACCGGCGCAGTGGTCTCTGCTCCAATGGCGGTGGAGCGGCACACTCTTTGGGGACTCCTTCGACTTCTCTCGCAGGAGAAGGAGGAACACTAACAGGGATCTCAGGCACGGGAGTTGGGGACTGCCCAGACTCTGATTCCCGTTCCGCAGCACTCACTTCCTTGGCGGGAGGCTCCTCCTGTTCGGGGACCAGCTCAGGTTCGGGCACCGACTTGGTGCTTGAGTCTGCCCAGTGCTCCCTGAGCTGGTCTACGTGGCGGCGTATCTTCCGTCTGCTGGGAAGCCGGACCACGTACAGCCTGGACCCTGCTACCTTGGTGACCATGGCTGGTAGCCACCGATGACCTTCCGCATAATTGCGGGCAAACACTTTGTCCCCAACTAGGAAAACTCTCCCCTGCGCTGGGGTTTCTGACCGCTGCTTTGACTGGTCGAGGTCAGGGTGCAGGCGGTCTAGTAAGGAAGCCAGCTTACGGCCCATTAACAGTTCAGCTGGGCTCCTCCCCGTCGTTGAACACGGGGTGATATGTTGCCTCAGTAGGAAGGAGGCAATTTTCTGGCTCCAGTCCCCACACGTCAGGCGCCCAAGTGACTCCGCTGTCCGTACCATCCGCTCGGCCTGACCGTTGGAGGCCGGATGGAACGGTGCAGAAGTCACATGGCGGATGAGGTTGTCTCTGAGGAACCCCTCAAACTCTGCTGACACGAACTGTGGCCCATTGTCTGAGACCAAACAGTGCGGCAGCCCGTGGGTTGAGAACAGCCTCCTGAGGGCATTGATTACTGCCCCAGACCCAGTGGACTTCATGGGCACCACCTCCAACCATTTGGAGTAACTATCCACACAAATTAAGAACATTTTCCCATGGTAGGGACCCGCAAAATCTATATGGAGGCGGGACCATGGCCTCCTCATTTTCTCCCAGGGCTGAATGGGAGCCTGTGGTGGTTTTGGACGGGACTGTTGACGCTCCATACACTGCCTTACCCAGGTCTCGATGTCCTCATCCAGTTTAGGCCACCACACGTACCCTCTAGCGAGGGCTTTCATGTGGACCATGCCAGGGTGGCCCACATGCAATGCCTCCAAAACGTCATTTCTTAGTTTGGTGGGAATCACCACCTGACTCCCCCAAAGCAAACAACCCTTCGTAACTGACAATTCATTCTGGCGCGAACAGAAAGGTTTAAACTCAGGCGCCATTTTCCCTGCCAGCCACCCCCTCCATGCCCAATTAAGGACACGGGCAAGAACAGGGTCCTTAGCCGTCGCAGCGGCAATGTCTGAGGAGGTAACTGGTGCCTCTGGGAGCTCCTCAAGTGCCAGAATGTCCAGTTCAGGCTCAGAGTTATAGTCAGTCAGCGGTGTGGGGCAACGGCTCAGGGCGTCGGCATGCCCGATAGCCTTCCCCGGTCGGTGCTCGAGCTCAAAGTCATACGCCGACAGGAAGACTGCCCACCTCAACATCCGAGGGGACAGTATGTTCGGCGTCTGCCGGTCCGGGGAGAAGATGCCCAAGAGTGGTTTGTGGTCAGTCACAAGGAGGAACCTCCGCCCATAAACAAAGTCATGGAATTTCTTAATTCCGGCGATTAAGGCGAGGCCCTCCTTGTCGATCTGGGCATAGTTCTTCTCCGCCGCTGTGAGTGACCGCGAATAAAAAGCGATCGGTGCCTCTGATCCGTCCGGCATCAGGTGGCTGAGAACGGTGCCCACCCCGTAAGGGGATGCGTCAGCCGCGAGAACCAAAAGTTTGTTTTCGTCGAAGTGGGTCATCACCGCACTTGACGATAGCAGATCCTTCACAGCCATGAAGGCACGCTCCTGCCGCTCTCCCCACTCCCATTTTGTGTTTTTGTGGAGCAGAGCATGCAGGGGTTCAGCAACTGATGCCTTGTGGGGCAGGAAGGCATGGTAAAAGTTGAGGATCCCCAGGAACGACTGGAGATCCTTCTTCAACCGTGGTGGAGGCGTGTTCTTGATTGCGGTGACTTTGTCGGGCGTGGGATGGACCCCATCCGCATCAATAAGGAATCCGAGGAACTCAACTCGGTCCACCCCGACAACGCACTTAGAACGCTTTACCCGCAATCCCGCCTCACCAAAACGGCCCAACACTGCTCTCAAGCGAACCATCAGTTCACATTCGTCAGCCCCAGCTATCAGGACATCATCAAAATAGGGCACTACCCCTGGAAGCCCACGCAGGAGCCCCTCCATAAGCCCTTGAAAAATACCTGGGGCAACATTCACCCCAAACTGAAGGCGTTTGACCCTGAACGCCCCTTTGTGGGTCACGATTGTTTGTGCCTCAGCAGTTGTGTCGTCCACCGGCAACTGCTGGTACGCTTGAGCAAGGTCGACCTTGGGAAAAACCTTGCCCCCTCCCAGCGATGCCAGCACGTGGCTGATTACCGGCACTGGGTACAAGTGCTGTTGAAGGGCTCTATTTACAGTACATTTATAGCCAGCACATATGCGTATTGACCCGTCAGCTTTCACGGGCGTCACAATGGGGGTCTCCCATCGACCATAGGGCACTGGCTCGAGGATGCCCTGGTTCACCAATTTGTCAAGCTCGGCCTTGATTTTTGCTTTCAGAGTGAGCGGTACCTTTCTGTACTTCAGCCGTATGGGACGCACTGAAGGATCAAGATCAAAAGAGACTGGAGGACCAGTATACGTACCAAGCCCTTCCCCAAACACATTCGGAAACTCTCTATACAATGAGTCCCATTTATTATCACATATCTTATTAACACTGGTAACAGCAATGCCCAATGCCTCGAACCAATCGAGGCCCAATAGACTGACTCTTTCCCCCTCAGCAACTAGAAGGGACAACTCAGCCTTTCGATTCTTGAATTCAACTCGGAAGGTCGCCTTTCCCGCCAATGGAATGCGCCTTCCTTGGAAATCGGTCAGGCGGGTCGACACGGGTGACAGCCGGTGGCGACTCTGTGTCGGGAACAGGTGTTGCCACGTTTGTGTGGAGATGACTGTGACGGACAATTCGGAGTCCACCTCCATCGTGCAAGGAACGCTGTCCAGTCGAAGAGTGACGTGGATCTTCCGCGTGGCCTTGTCACTGGTTGCCAGGACGGTCGATGGGCAGGTGTCAGTCTGATGACAGTCGGGCGTTCTGCCGTCATCTCGAGGCCGAACCTTGGGGTCTGCACGTTGCGATGACGACGGTGGCGATTTCCTCGCAGCCCGACAAACTCGAGCCAGATGACCTCGCCTCCCGCAGGAGTGGCAGATGAGCTCCTTTGCCCGACAGAGGTTTCTGTCGTGCTTACCGCCGCAGCCTGCGCAGGGATGGGTCGTCGAAGTTCTCGGTCTGGTCCGCGGTGGGCGTGTCTCTCAAGTTTGGCACATGCCATCGGTGTCGCTGTCAGACTCACTGGCGGACTGCCGGTGAACTGCAGGCTCCTTGCTGACCTGGGTCTGCCGCTGTCGAACGTCTTGCGTCGACTTGTCCGCGGCCTCTGCTGCGATGGCCTCGGCGTAGGCGACCGCATATGTTAGTTGGGTCTGGGCGAAGAGATGCTGTTGCAGGCACTTGTCCCAAAGGCCGCACACCAAACGGTCAAGGAGGGCTTCCTCCAAGTCGGCGAACTCGCAAGGCCTCGCCACCTTCCGTAAGGCAGTGACGTACTCGGCTATCGATTCAGATGGCCCTTGGCACCTCTTGTAAAACGCGTGCCAGCATGTAATTCTAGATGGTTGCGGCAAAAAATGGCCCTTCAGTTTGGTCATGATGTCAGCCCATGTTGCCGCTCTTAGCTCAGTCGGGGCCACCAGGGACCGGGCGATGTCGAAGGCGGCCTTGCCGCATGAGCTCAGGAGTGTCGCCTTCTTCCTCGCCTCGTCGGTAATCTGGTTCGCCTGAAGGTGGAACTCAAACCGTGCCAGGTAAGAGTCCCAGTCCTCCATCACCGGGTCAAACGCCGGTTTGACGGCCATCTCGACCGGAGGGTTGACCACTGCTTGTGGAGCCTCAGTCAGCGCGGCCGGGTGTGTGTCCTTGTCTGCCGTTTTGCGTCGGTTCAGCAGGGCTGCCTACCCGCTCTCAGCATCCCATCCTCGTCGCCAATTGTTAAGTATGAGACTCAACAACGGAATAAGCTCAACAAGTGATTTCAGCTTTATTCAACGACAAACACCAACTCAGGAACACACAACACAAACAGTGGAGCACAGCTCCTTTTTAAACTCTCCCGGGCTGTCAAAGCCACACCCATAACTAGTTAAAGACCAATGGCATTGCAGGGATAAAGACCAATCAGGACTGTTCCCTCTTTGCAACATTATCACACAGTGATTGGCTATTTACACTGGTTTTGCAGAAACCGACCAATAGGAATGCGACAGCTTAGAATCCACATTCAGAATCAAGCTTAACATGGAAAAGAATAGGCTTGATTCACAGTTCAATACATAACAAGTAAGATCTAGTATCTGAAAGGCTGTCACTTAGAGGAGGGCAGGGAGCTGTTCCTGTTGACAGTAGAGGAGAGGACTCACAAGAATGGGTTTAAATTATGGGCAGGAAGGTACCGGCTGGGTATTAGGAAAAACTTTTTTACAGTCAGAGTTGCGCCACAGTGGAACCAGCTGCCCAGGGAGGTGTGGTGAGCTCCCCCTCACTGGCAGTCTTTCAGCAGCGGCTGGACCAACACTCGTCAGGGATGTTTTAGGCTGATCCTGCGTTGAGCTGGGGGGGTTGGACTAGATGGCCTGCGTGGCCCCCTTCCAGCTCTGTGTGCTTCTGTGATGCTATGCGTGCACTAAGACTGAAGGACTGTCCTAACTCAGAGGCTGATTTCCCACTACAGCTGCCTTGATCCTCAAAAAACAGGATCACGAAACTGCAGGGGAAATCGGGTGAAGCCGCGGATCAAAATGCAGCCCCGCGGCTTCAGGTGTGAAATTGACCAATAGTGTCTGGGCAAACGTCGGCGCAACACCGAGGCAGCTGTAGTGGGAAATCAGCCATAATGTGAACATTTACCACCAGGGTGGGCAATCGGCAGAGTTTAAGTATATTCTCGCCACCACTGGGACTAATTTAGTAGCTGTTTACTGATGAAAGGAAGGCGGGTTTTTTTTTCCCCTTCATTTTTAAATATCACAGTGACAATCCAGTAAACTTCCCTTTCTCAGTCCTGGCCTCCCCAGTGTAAAACCAGACGAGCCTCAAACCAACATCTGTTACCGGAGAGATGCAGCTGGGCTTTCCTCCATGTGCTGTCCAAAGGCACTGCTGGTGGCTTCTCTGCATCACTTTCGCCCAAAAGGACTCAGGCGGGTCGAGCCGTGTTAGTTGGAAGCAACAGAGCACAGTTCGAGGCCAGTCAGGCACCTTGAAGACCAACCAAGTTTAATTCTGGGTGCACACAGAAGCTTCTACCCAGAATCAAACTTTGTTGATCGTAAAGGTGCCACTAGACTCAAACTTTGTTCTTTCAGCCAAATGTTTTCAGTCCTCCAGAGGAAGTCTGAAAAACTTGCACACTGAGGCAGGAGATCTCCTGCATCTCTGCACAATGTCATAGTAAAGGTTTCCCTTGCTCAAAAGCTAGTCGAATCTGACGCTAGGGGGTGGTGCTCATCTCCGTTTCCAAGCCGAAGAGCCAGCGCTGTCTGAAGCTGTTTCTGTAGTCATGTGGCTGGCATGACTCAATGTCGAGGTGCATGGAACTCTGTTACCTTCCTACTTGCAATTTCTTGCTTTCGAACTGCTAGGTTGGCAGGAGCTGGGGCCAGAGACAGGAGCTCACTCCGTCACGTGGCACTTGGGTCTCGAACTGCCGAACTACTGACCTTCTGGTCTGCAGCTCAGAGTCTTAACCTCTGAGCCACCACGTCATAACACCATCACAAATGCAACATTATGTCCTCATTGTAGGACACAGACCCTACTGCATTCTTTATCTAAAAGAAAAATAATTGTTTCATGAAGAGATTTTGCTTGAGTTCAAAGCCTACATGTCTCAGTTGGACAAGCACTCCAGAGGAACCAAATCCCGATGGGAGGGAATTCCTGGCAGCAGGACCTGTTCTGCCTCTGTGTGCAGTCTGGGTTGCCAGCTGGTCTCCAGACCAGAGTTCAGTTTTTATGGAAGAAATGGCAGCTTTGGAAGGTGGACTCCTCCCATGGCATCACATCCCTGCTGCGGCCCCTCCTCTTTGCAAACCCCGCCTGTCAAAGCCCCCTTGTCCCACAGGAAGCAGAGAAGAAGAAGAGGAAGAGAAGAAGAAGAAGAGGAGGAGGAGGAGGAGGAAGAGGAGGAGATTGGATTTATACCCCGCCCATCACTCAGAGTCTCAGAATGGCTTACAAACTCCTTTCCTTTCCCCTCCCCACAACAGACACCCTGTGAGGTAGGTGGGGCTGAGAGAACTCTTTCAAGGACTGCTCTTGAGAGAACAGCTCTAAGAGAACTTGTGACTGATCCAAGGTCACATCAGCAAGCTGCATGTGGAGGAGTGGGTAATCAAACCCAGTTCTCCCAGATTAGAGTCCACGCACTTAGCCACTACACCAAACTGGCTCTCAGAAATAATAAACATAAATAACTATTGCAGAATACTTATTCAGGCTTCACGCTTCTGACCCCGATGTTAACTGGTCAGACTGAGTGTACAGGATCCAGACAGAAGGACTTCATGTCCCAGGTCCAAGGAGTAGGTGTTCTGGCTGCACAAGGCCCAACCTGTAGTCAAAAGGACTACAGGCCAGAGGGACTCAGACTACAGTGAATGTCTTGCTTTATGCCAGACTACCTGTAGTTGGCCTGGTCCTGTTCAACTGATCAGGTGTGTTGCTAAGACACGTGACCTCTACAGCTGGCACACACTCACAATCAAGCAACTTAACCACACCCAGGGTTCCTTGCAGTAATGAGATGGAATGTGAGGGACCTCAGCAGGGTCTAAAGCCGCAGAGTCCACCCTCCAAAGCAACCATTTTCTCCAGAGGGAACTGATCTTGGTCAGCTGGAGATTGATTGTCATAAGGTGAGATCTCTAGGTGCCACCTGGAGGTTGGCAACCCTAGTCTCTTGCCTTGGAGCTCCTAGGTAGGAGAAAAAAAGAGCAAAGCACGAGGGACAGCAGTTTTATTTGACCTTCTAAATCCCAATATATTTTGTGATAAGCTTTGTCAGGGGAACTCTAGCAGAAACTCCCCTCACTCCCAGTGGATTGCAATGTACTTCATCAGGGGATCATCCATTTGTCCAAGGTGGGAACCAGAGAAGTTTCTCCTAGAGATCCCCTGACAAAGCTTATTGCAAAACACGTTGGGATCTAGAAGGTCAAGTAAACTGCTCTCCCTTGCACCTCGTTCATTTTTCTCCTACTTACCAAAGCAGCCTTATTTTCTTGCTGCTGGAAGCTCCCAGGCCCACAATCTCATTAGCGCCTGTGTCTGGCTCCATCTCATCCCTTATCTCTCTTGAAACTGTAAGTAGGGCTGCCAGGTCCCCTGGTGGAGGGGTTGCCCACTCAAAGGGCCCCTGACCCTCTGTCCCAGATCTGGCTGGTGGGGGGAACTCCACCCCCAAAGTGCCCAAATCCAGCCGATGTGCCCGGCACAATGACATCACTTGGAAGTGACATCATTGCACTGGGCACGTCGCCGAGAGGACGCTCTAGCATTCAGCCTGAAAACTCTATGGTA
>JAPDNY010000958.1:0-21510 GCA_029375565.1 Gekko gecko
ATAATCAGCGTATTCACAGAAGAGTGTACAGAAGAGCATACCTCAAAAAACCCCACACAAAGCATCTCAATCAATCAAGAAAGGGAGCCAAACTGCAGTGCAACTACGTCCACAGAGACACTGTAGTGTAGCAGTTAAAAGCGATGGACTGGTATCTGGGAGACCTGTGTTCGAATCCCCACTCATGCCATGGAAGCTCGCTGGGAGACCTCGGGCCAGTCGCACTCTCTCAGCCTAACCTACCTCAGAGGGTTGTTATGAGGGTAAAAATGGAGGCAGGGAGAACGGCATAAGCCCTTTTGGGTCCCCGTTGGGGAGAAAGCCAGGGTAACAGTAAAGTATGTAAATCAATAAATAGAATCCAAAGCCCAGGTGGGCATTCCTAGACAAACATGCTTGAACAACAATCCAGTTTAATCCAATTAACATCACCAGGCTTAGCAGGGGCGGGTTGGCCATCATGGTCACCGGAAAGAGTCCTATTTAGCTGCTGGCGCGGGGGGGGCGCCCCCTGGACTGAGGAGACCCAAACTGGGGGGCCACCAGGGCCATTCCAGACCAAAGAGAGCAGCGGATTTGAGCAGGAGGCACAGGGAAGGAAGGCTGGCCCACTCCAGCCCAGCCTCATCCAGCCCAGCCTTGCCACAGTGAGGGATGGGATGCACTTGGCCTGGCTTCACCTTGCCGGGGCACCCAGCCTGGTCAGGAATCTCCTGATTGGAACTACCCAGGCGGGCACTCCCTTCCCCCCCTTTGGGGGGGGGCAGGGCTGGGGGACTAGGGTCTAAGCCAAAGAACTAAGACACAGGGAGGGGGAAACAAACTTGACCCAAAAACTGGAATCAAGAACCACAAGGGTAAGAAAGAAGTCTTGATTAAGGGCCAATATTAAAAACCTAGTTAAAACTTACAATCTACAAAAATACATGTATTTATTAGAAAGACAGTTAAAAACATATAAGGGCCCAATGAAAGCCTTGTTAAAAAGTATTAGTGGCAAGAGAAGAAGAAGAAGAAGAAGAAGAAGAAGAAGAAGAAGAAGAAGAAGAAGAAGGAAGAAGAAGAAGAAGAAGAAGAAGAAGAAGAAGAAGAAGAAGAAGAAGAAGAAGAAGAAGAAGAAGAAGAAGAGGAGGAGGAGGAGGAGGAGGAGGAGGAGGAGGAGGAGGAGGAGGAGGAGGAGGAGGAGGAGGAGGAGGAGGATATTGGATTCATACCCCACCCTTCACTACCCAAAGGAGTCTCAGAGCGGCTTACAAACTCCTTTCCCTTCCCCTCCCCACAACAGACACCCTGTGAGGTAGGTGGGGCTGAGAGAGCTCTGACAGAAACTGTCCCTGAGAGAACAGCTCTGGCAGAACTATGGTTTACCCAACATCATCCAGCAGGTGCAAGTGGAGGAGTGGGGAATCAAACCTGGTTCTCCCAGATTAGAGTCCGCACACTTAACCACTTAGCCACCAAATGAGAAGGGAGCACTCATTGGAGAAGCCCCTGATGCTGGGAAAGACTGAAGGTCAAAGAAGAAGGGGACGGCAAAGGATGAGATGGTTAGACAGTGTCATCAGTGCAACGAACATGAAATTGAGCAAACTTCAGAGAACAGCAGAAGACAGGAGGGCCTGGCGTGATCTGGTCCATGGGGTCGCGAAGAGTCAGACTCGACTGTGCGACTGAACAACAACAACAACTTAACCACTACACCAAACCACCACACAAGGGCCAATACACATGACCTGATGTGTTTCTTTCTAATAAATACATGTATTTTCGTATATTATAAGTTTTAACTAGGTTTTTAATATTGGCCCTTAATCAAGACTTCTTTCTAAACCAAAGCAGTCTGGGGGCAGGGCCCTTTCCCGAGAGCCATTTCTCTCCCCAAATCCACCCACCATGATGGTGGAGCAGCTTTGTACAGAGGTTCGCAGATAGTCTCTCCCTCTCTCTGACCCTCTAACTAACTTGCTCTACTGGCTTCTTCTGCTGGGCGGTTGCTTCTTCCCTCTGGGCTGCTGGCCTTGGCACTGCATGTTGGCACAGGCTGGGCAGCAAGGCAGGCAGGCTGCTTGCGCTGCTCATTCCACAGGGTGCCCAGCCCCTAATACAAATCACCACGTCAGCATGACACCATGAGGCTCCAGCCCAGGTGCCCCTAAGCTAAGGCTGGGCTTGGTAGGCACCAGTTATTTCCTACTAGCCACGTGCAGTGTCGAATCTCACCACAATATCACTTGGAACAATCCAATAAATCCTGGATAAATCCCAGAGAGGCTGCGTCCATACGGTGAAGATTCTCTGTTTCCCTATCACTGCCACCACGAGATTTTCAAACAGGGGCTAGATGGCCACCTGACAGCCATGCTGATTCTGGGGACTTAGGCAGATCATGAGGGGCAGAGAGGGCTGCCTCAGTGCTCAGTTCTCGTGGCCCTTTCTTACACACCCAGGGAAATGCCGATCACTACTTTGCGGTCAGGAAGCCATTTTTTCTCCAGGCCAGTTTAGCCGGAGATCCTGGAGGTTTTTTGCCCTCTTCTGGGCATGGAATAGTGGTCACTGGGGGTGTTGGGGGAGGTATTTGTGAATGTCCTGCATTGAGCAGGGGGTTGGACTAGATGCCCCTGGAGGTCCCTTCTAACTCTATGATTCTATGAAATGCAGGAGGCATTCACACAGGCAATGGAGAGCATCTTCATAGGTGTTTTTATAGACTGCCTTCTGTCAGCCACTGTTTCCCCTGTACCACTGGAGGGCTTTTTCCAGATTTTTTTTTAAAAACTCAGTAATGGCTATTGTGCTATAGTGCAATAACATCATAGCAATTCATTGCCACTTTCTAACTAGTGCCTCTGAATTCCCTTTAAAATTAAAAGGGAATTCTCTTTAAAAAGGGGCTTTAAAAAAGACATTTTTATTGCACAGCAACTCCAAACAAGGGTCATGACGGTGATGAGAGAATGTGGTAATTACGTCGTGGTATTTGCTGCCAGAGGATGTCGTGATGGGCACAGGAACAAGGAACTTGAAGAGGGGATTAGGTAGATTCATGGAAGATAAGTCTGTCAATGGCCATGGTGGCCGAGGGGAACCTCCACACTCAGAGGCACTACACCTCTGAATCCCAGAGCCTGGAGGCAACATTAGGGGAAAGCCTCGGCCTCCACGCCCCGTTGTTGGCCATCCAGAGGAACTGGTTGGCTACTGTGTGAGACAGGATGCTGGACTAGAGGGACCACTGGTCTGATCCAGCAGGGCTCTTCTTGAGTTCTTATGTGGCATGCCTAAGGTTACCAAGTAAGCTCACAGTGGCAGTGAGATCTGAACCAGAGTCCTCTTGGATTAGACCCTGACCTGGATGGCCCAGGCTAACCCAATCTCTTTAGATCTCAGAAGCTAAGCAGGGTCGACCCTGGTTAGCCCTTGGATGGGAGACCACCAAGGAAGCCCTGGGTTGCTGTACCTCCGAATGTCCCTTGAACATAAAAACCACATGAGGGGTTGTGACTTGACGGCACTTTCTACCACCACCCCTCTAGGATCACAGCTCTTAGTAAGGCTGCTGGATTCTGAGCCCAGCATCAGCCTCCTGGCAAAATGTTTGTGCCGGTGTTCACTTAGAAACCTCGGTCTGCTCTCTGCAGCTGAAACCACATGTGGCTTGTAAAGTGCCGGGAAAGAGGTTGAAGCGCTGTTGTCCATCAGCCTTCATATATGGCCAAGAATCCATATATTCAGAACCCTCCCAGAAGTGCATTTAAAATGGCCTTTCACGCACAGGAATGTGACCGCTCGCACGCATAAAAAGCTCGAGATGGGTAGTCGTGTGAGTCTGTAGCAGTAGAAATAAACAAAGTTTGTGGCAGGGTAGGAAATTTGTGAGTCACTGTTTACTTCTTCAGACTTCTTTGTGACTCACGAAAGCACCTACCTGGCCGCAGATTTTGTTAGTCTTTAAGGTGCTACAGGATCCTTTGCTCTTTTCTACTCTGTGAAGAATGAGTTCCTTCCGTCAGTCCAAATCGCCACTTGCCGTCTGACTCCCTACTTTCCTTGTCCCTCCTCTGCAAGAGTCCTTCTGAAGCGAGATGTTTCAGGGCCCAGCATAAAAGGAGTGTTGATATCGGCAAAAGCAAATGATGGCCACCCCCCAGCCAAAACAGTCATGCTTGGATGCTCCTGGGTTTCTTTGTGGGAGACAGTGGTCAAATCTGCATTTGCATTTTTAAATCAGCTGTGTGTGACACCGTCTTTCTCTATGCTCGTCTGAATGTTGTTTGGAGAAGATTCTTTTAAAGCAGTGCAGAGGTGCAATGACAGTGGAGCCGCCCCGAAAGGACGATAAACACATGTGGACGTGCGAAGGTATGCTAGCACTGTTGAGGTGTGGAAAACGACACCAAATGTGGACGGCTTTTTTGAAGACGGAGTCGAAAGGCGGGGACGCTGGTGGGAAAGACCAACGCAGATTCGGCCAGTGAGGGATTCAGAAAACTAACTGCAAGGCCACACAGGTTGATGGTTCTGCGGTAGAAACAGGAAGAATGACTGGGCGGGAGGGGTGCGTCCGTGCGTGTGTCGGTTCAAAGAGAATCGCCGTACAGGAGCAAGAGCAGTTCCCCAAGAAAAACCAGTCTCTCTCTTAATTAAACTAAGTGGTCGGTGGATATGGCCACCAAGTTATGTGTCTCTGGGGGGAGATCTCTGTCCTCCCCGGGCTCCATCCCCAATCTCCAAGAGATTCCCAACCCATTTCTGACAACCCTACCCCCCCGGCCCCATCACCTGCTGGTGGGGCCGGGCAACCACTAGGAAGCAAGGACCCATGACGACAACAGGTAGACAACGGAATGCCGGTCCTTACCTGACAAGATAGCAAACTGCCGGTGAAGCTGTTCTATAATGTCCACGGCAACGAGGGGCCTGATCTCCTGTTGCATGATTTCATCTGCGCGAGAAAGGGGAGAGAAGAGAGAGGGTGAGCGAAAAGCCCCCGTCGGCCAACCGAGAAACTCTCCACCACCAGAAGATGAGCACACAAAGTGGGTAACTCAGAAGTTTGCGGAGTCCTTTCGACCTCGCGGCTGGCTCTGACTTTTTTTGGGTCATATGACTCTCCGCAGGGCAGAGACGGGCACACGCGCCTTTGTTTACAGCGAAGGCCCCTCTCCGTTCTGCGGCCTTTATGTATTGTTTTGCGCTCTGCTAGAAATGGGCTCTTCATAAACCCATCCTTCATCGAGAGGACAGGGCGGCTTTTTTTCGTCAGGGAGTCGAGCTCCTAATGGCCGAGTTCATGTTTTCTGGGTGCCCACATAAAGCACCTTTTCAGCCCGAGGAAAGAGAACTGTCTATATTTGGGCGTGTGTGTGTGTGTGTGTAAAAAACTGGTAGGCTTGGTCCCATCCATTTAACAAATGGGCCATTCTTCCCAGATTCTAGAACAACTTGATTATATTCCCTCTCATCCTTCCGCCTATGAAACTGATTTATATAGACTCAGCACAGCTTATTCTGTACTGTTTGCTCAGAAGAATAGGAGCTCCCTAGTGTCTTAAAAGAGAGAAGGGTCTTTCCCGAAGCAAGGGTACTTCACAACCAGACTTGCCACCTCCAGGCTGGGATATTCCTGGAGATTTGGGGGTGGAGCCTGGGGAGGGAGGGGCCTCAGTGGGGCAGAATGCTGTAGAATCCACCTTCCAAAGCAGTCATTTCTTCCAGGGGAACTGAACTCTGTAGTCTGGAGACTGACTGTGATTCTGGGAGATCGCCAGGCCCCACTGGGAGGTTGGCAACCCCATTCACAACTGCAGATGTGACGGGCTGAACCTGGGGCCTTCTGCATTGCCAAACATGTGTTTTATTACCACCGAGCCATAGCTCCGTGGTGCAGTGGTTAAGAGCGGCAGACTCTAATCTAGAGAATTGAGTTCGATTCCGCCACCTTCCACTTGAAGCCAAGCTGAGTGACCTCAGGTCCATCACATCTCTCCCCGCCCAGAAAACATAAGCCTAGCTCGCTGCGTAACACTAAAAAAGAGCTAGCACTCCAGGCTGCCAGACAATCCTAGGATCTCCCGGCTATACCACACACAGTGCCATGTGATGATTTACTTTACGGCTCCTCCCCGAAGCCTTTGCCTTAACAGTAATGCTTTTCAAAATGTGGTACGGTCCTTTCCAGGTAGGGGGAGTCTCCCTCCAGCCACCAAACCGTGTGCCTTGATTAAAAGACAGTTTCAGAGGGTAGCCATCTTGGTCTGCAGTAAAACAGCTGGATTCAAGCCCAGTAGCCCTTTAGAGACCAATAAGATTTTTCGAGGTATGATCTTTCGAGAGTCCACGCGCCCTGAAAATCTTGTTGGTCTTGAAGAAGACAGATGCTGGTGGGCAGCCATGTTGGTCTGAAGCAACAGAATGAAGTTTGACTCTAGTGGCATTTCTTAAGCCAGTTTGGTGTAGTGGTTAAGTGCGTGGACTCTAATCTGGGAGAACCGGGTTTAATTCCCCACTCCTCCACTTGCACCAGCTGATGTGACCACGGGTCAGTCACAAGCTCTGGCACAGCTATTCCTGAAAGAGCAGTATGTGTCAGAGCTCTCTCAGCCCCACCTACCTCACAGGGTGTCTGTTATGGGGAGGGGAAGGGAAGGGATTTTGTAAGCCACTCTGAGACTCCAAGTGAAGGGCAGGGTATAAATCCGACCTCTTCTTCTCTTCTTCTACTTCTTAAGACCAAGAAGGGAAAAAAAGAAAAGAAATGGTGCAAAGGGAAAAGAAGCTTTAATAATTATATATCCCCTATGTATTATTATTATTATTAAAGATTAAATAATAATTATTAAATAATAATAACAATTATTAAATGATCTTTGATTATTGTTTAATTATCATTTAATTATTATTATTGATATTTAATAATAACCTTTAATAATAATCACACATACAGGTAAAGGTAAAGGTTCCCTTGCTTGAAAGCCAGTCGAATCCGACTCTAGGATTGCGGTGTTCATCTCCATTTTCAAGCCGAAGAGCCAGCACTGTCCGAAGACATTTCCGTGGTCATGTGGCCGGCATATTTAAACACCTAGGCGCATGGAACGCTGTTACCTTCCCACCGAAGTGGTACCTATTTATCTACTTGCAGTTTCTTGCTTTCGAACTGCTACGTTGGCAGGAGCTGGGACTAGAGACAGGAGCTCACTCCGTCATGCGGCCACTCGGGTCTCAAACTGCTGAACTACTGACCCTCCACAGCCTGCAGTTCAGCACCTTAACCACTTGAGCCACCGCAGCTCCTAATCACACATAGGGGTTGTATAATCATTAAAGATTCTTTTCCCTTTGCACCATTTTGGTTTTTTCTTCTTCATTTGCCATGGTGCAGCCCCCTTTCGTCGAACGTTTAATACCTATAAAGTTTAATTCTGGGTATAAGCTTTTGTGTGCATGCGCACTTCTTCAGACATGAAAGCTTATGCCCAGAATTAAACTTTCTTAGTCTTAAAGAAGAAGAGGAGATTGGATTTATAACCCGCCCTTTGCTTGGAGTCTCAGACCAGCTTACCATTTCCTTTCCCTCCCCCTCCCCACAACCAATGCTCCCTCTAAGCGCATACTCGGAAGCGCTCTTTATTAGTTCAATTCTGCTGTCTTTTTGAAGGGCTCCCAGTTATTTTAGCTGAAGCACAAAAGCACTTCCCGAAGGGCCAGTGCGCCAGGCACTCATGTTGTATTAAGTGCTGTCAAGTTGCTACTGACTTATGGCGACACCGTGAATGAATGACCTCCGAAACACCCTGTCCTTAACAGCCTTTCTCGTGTCTTACTAAAGGCTGTGGCTTCCTTGACTGAGCCAATCCGTCTCATGTTGGGTCTTCCTCTTTTCCTAGCATTATTGTCTTTTCCCAGTACCTCTTGTCTTCCCATGATGTGACCAAAGTACAATAGTCCCGGTTTAGTCATTTTAGCTTCTAGGGAGAGTTCAGGCTTGATTGGATCTAGAACCCACTGATTTGTCTTTTTGGCGGTCCGCAGTATCCATAAAACTCTCCTCCAATACCACATTTCCAACGGATCTACTTCCTTCCTGTCCGCTTTCTTTGTGGTCCAGCACTAATATCATCACAACAAAAATATCTAAAGCTTGATTCCACCCCCAGGAATCCAGCACTATCTGTATCAGTCCTTCTTCCAACGGACATGTATGGGGCAAGAAAAGGGAGATCAGGAATTCACCATCTGCCCCCACTCCTGACTCCTGTGCATTCACATGACACCGTGAAAAGTGTCAAAGCATACTATGGAGAAATGCCCTACATCCCCAGATTCAATACAATAATTGAGTCTGCACTGTTTACACGCTCAAAGCACCCAGCCACAGGTTAACAGCTGGCAACAGGAAACCTACAGGGGAATGAGTCAAGTTTCACAGGCGCAGAGCAATTCAGTGCCACAGACATATGGATGGCTCTGGCATAGGGTATGTATGTAACACAGACAAAAAGGGATTTAATTGCAATTTCCCCTCCCGCAAAGATACCTGGGAATTGTAGTTCAGTTAGGAGTTGTAAAGGGGTACTGTCACCGACACTATGGTTCCCGTGACAACACAAAACAAACATGGCTGCTGCCATACGGCTCTGCCTCCAGTGTCTATGTATACTTACAGGAAGAGTTGCCAGCTCCAGGTTGGGAAATACCTGGAGATTTTGGAGATAGAGCCTGAGGAGGGCGGGGCTTGGGGAGGGGAGGGACTTCAGTGGGGGGTAATGCCAGAGAGTCCACTTTCCAAAGCGGCCATTTTATTCAAGCGAACTGATCTCTGTCGCCGGGAGAGTCAGTGGTAATAGTGGGAGATCTCCAGCCACCACCTGGAGGCTGGTAACCCAAGAGGAAGACAAATGGTTGCCACTTACACCTCTGCCAGAGAATCAACCCCAAGGAGAGAGGGATGTGGGAACATACAGCCGGATACTCTTCCTTTTGGAGAACAGATGAAGATGGGGAGCCGTGTTAGTCTGTCTGTAGCAGTAGAAAAGAGCAAGAGTCCAGGAGCAACCTTAAAAACTAACATTTGTGGCAGGATAGGAGCTTTTGTGAGTCACTCCTCACTTCTTCAGAAAAAGTAAGCATGACTCACAAAAGCCACAAAACATGTTAGCCTTTGGCTATGATCACTCACACTAAATAACCCACTTTCAAATTGGATTTTGCCAGTTTACACAGGCCCATTCTGCATCTAGCATTCACTCCGCGGTTTTACCGAACCCACGTTGGAACAGAAACCCCCCTCTACATTGCATGCCACTTTCACTTCCTTTGACTGTCGGATTTTATGACAGCCTCCACACTGCATGCCGGTTTCACTTCCTTTGATATCTCGGTTTCATGTACTATCTGGCATAGATTTATGGCCGTTCAGGGGTGACTCTGCAGTCAGTACAGTGTTGGCCCGGAGTATTTGAGTGTGGTTTCGATCCACATCTTTTTTCTGTTCCAAGGTGAGTCTGGTAAAACGACAGAACGAATGCTGGATGCAGAATGGGCCACAGTAAAAATGCAGTTGGGAAGTGCATTGGAAGGGGATGGAAAGGGGATTATTCAGTGTGTGTGATCACAGCCTTTAAGGAGCTCCTGGAGTCTTGCTTTTTACTTTGGAGAACAGTGTGGATCTTGAAGAGCATCTTGGCTGTATCCAGAGTTGGTATAACCTCTTGTCGCCCACCCCCTTGTGGTTCCCTTCCTCTCCAGGAAATCCCTGGAGATTTGAGGGCAGTGCCTAGGGAGGGTGGAGTTTGGGGAGGAAGATCATTTCCTCCAGGGGAACTGATTTCTGTAGTCTGGAGACCCACTGTAATTCCAGGAGAATTCCACCCCCACACATCTGGAGGCCCCAACCCTATAATCCCCACACACGCCACTCCCCAGCCGCTGCCAGATTAATCTGAACCTCTGACAAGGGTTTTGGGTTACTGAGCTTATTTTTGGATTAGCTTCCAGTAATGGGGACTAGATCACTGCCTTGGCTTCAGTTCCTGTAATGAAAGTATTTTAATCCTTCACCATGTATAATGTCCAAGTGGTACAAAACTCCCCAACAGATCTCACATATCTCAAGTAACTCAGACCCTTGGTGTTGGAGGGGATGCAAAGAATTGGGCAATTACATACATTGCTGGTACAATTGCCCTGTAGTAGCATCCTTCTGGGACAAAATAATAGAAGAAATAAGGATCATAACTGAACATAAGATAGATAAATCCCCGGAAGCACTATTTCTAAACCTCAGCGAGGAAACTGCCCTATTTACTACACAAAGGAAAAGAAACAGTTTATTACTATTTGCAGCCAAAACCGCAATAGCATCTACATGGAAATCCACAAACAAGCTAAACGTCATCCTCTGGTATAAAAAACTTTGGAACATATACATGATGGGAAAAAACTCAGACATTCTGAAACAAAACAAATCTAAAGGTGAACACGATGATTTTACAGGTTTATGGTCTCCCGTATTAGCACATCTAACCACTAAAGGAACAATACCTGATGAAATCAATACTCTTCACCTCATTTAGCAATCTCAAAAGGTATTACAGACATACTGTAGGGACAGCATGTAATGGAAAGTATCCCTCTTTAGACTTTTTAGATTAGACTCTAAGCTCTCAGGTCATAAGGTCTGACTTGTAAGACACTGGGAAACAGCATCCTTAGACTAGACTATATAGAGCTATATTTATTTGTATGTATAAAATAATATATGCAGGCTACATGTACAGGCCTATCCTGTTGTTAATCTTGTTGTTAATGTAAAATGAATAAAACCATTTTGGGGGGAAAAAACAACATGTATAATTCAAACGTTTCTTTCCTTTTACAGATCCCACCAGCCCCCAACCCAATTAATAATGAGGTTGCAAAGGAACGTTTTATGATGGGGATTGCTCAGAGTAGGTTGTCCACCCCCCTTCACTAAGCAGATGGATCTGTGTCTGTCAGTCGACATTTTTTAAACAAAAGAGACCTTCAAATATATTTAATAGCCATTTCCACAGGGATGGAATTCCAAGTGGGCACTCAATGAAATTGCTGAGCAGTTGGGTTAGAATGGATAAAAAGAAATCCTTCTTCACCCAAAGAGTGATTAACACATGGAATTCACTGCCACAGGAGGTGGTGGCGGCTACAAGCATGGACGGCTTCAAGAGGGAATTAGATAAACACAAGAAGAGGGACCCGCAATATTTGCGGGGGAGGCTCCAGCAATGTCCTCTCCCCCCCCGGCTCCGGCAATCAACTCCTCCCCCTCCCCCCAGCCAAAGCAGCCCTACCCAAGCAATTTCCAGCCATCGGGCCCGCCGATCTCCCCCCTCCCCCGGCTCCAGCAATCTCCTCTGCCGCCACTGCCGATCTCCTCCCTCCCCCACCCGGCTCCGGCTATGTCCCCCTCCTCCTCTAATCTTCTCCTCCCCCCACCCCCTCGCTCCAGAGGCGAGGCCCGAGCGGCTTCCAGCCGCCCGGCCCGCCAATCTCCCCCCCAGCTCTGGCGATCCTCCTCCTCCACTGATCTCCTCTCCCCCCCCGCTCCAGTGGCGAGGACTGAGCAGCTTTCAGCTGCTAGCCACCACAGAGTTCCCAGAGCATTCCCTGTACATGCACAGGGAACGCTCTTACTTTTTTTGGGATTTAGATATCCCACCTACACTTTTTAGAACTTTCTAGATTTTTCTGCACACGTGGGGACTGCCCCATGTGCGCAGGAAAATCTCCCTGCCCCCCAAGTGCCCCTGATGTGCGGATTTAGATATCCACAGGTAGGGGACCACTTGAGAATTAGATATATAGATATGGAGCAGGGGTCCACCAGTGGCTATTAGCCACAAGGTATAGATAGGGACTCTTGGTCTGGGGCAAGGGATGTTCTGTATTCTTGGTGTTTGGGGGGGGGGTCAACAGTGGGAGGACTTCCAGTGTCCTGGCCCCACTGTTGGACCTCCTGATGGCACCTGGTATTTTTGGCCACTGTGTGACACAGAGTGTTGGACTGGATGGGCTGCTGGCCTGATCCAACATTTGGCTTCTCTTATGTTCTTAAGTTTAATGCTTTTGGGAAGCAGGTTTGTTTCCTGCTTCCCCTGGGGTGGGAGTCAGAGACATGCGGGGGGCATGATATTTCCTGTGCTTCTATGTCACTCCCAGGTAAAACCACAGAGTTTCCAGCCATTCGTAGAGCTACCTGATATCACTTCTGGTTTTTCCCTGGAAGCTCTCTGGGGAAGATTCCCAGGCTTTTTCTTGGAACTGATAAAAGGATGCAGAGGTAAACAGTGCCCCCTCTAAGCTATGGAGTCTTGTGAGCAAAAATTCTACTTTGTGAGCTGCTGGCATTAAAGTTGTGAGCGAGCGATTTGGCTGCTGCCTAAATTAGTTTGCTCTGGAGCCACATCCTTCCTGAGCGGAGACAGAAACGTGTGAGCCGGAGGCTAAAAAACTGTGAGCTAGCTCACACTAACTCAACTTAGAGGGAACACTGGCGGTAAGGACCTCTCTTCTCCCTCCTTCAGGGAAAAAATTAGCTTTACTCAGGTCAGTGTGCTGTGCGCTGAAGGAGCCATAAGCTTGAAGCGAGAGTTCACGCTCAGTTCAACACCAAAGCTTTACCAATAGGGTTGCCAGACCCCCGGTCCGGGTGGGGTTTCCCCCGATTTTTCAGGCTTCTGCCTGCCGCCGGGCAGCTAGCTAGCGGGGGAAGCCCCAGCCCCAGACAGGGACATTGCTGTACGATGACACCATGTGGAAATAACATCACTGCCAATGCGATGACGCCACGTGGAAGTGGCCGCATCATGCCGGGGACGTTGCTGCACAATGCCCTGGTTTGAGGCCGAGAGAGGGCAAGACTCTATGGTTTTTCCAGAGCATCACCCCTGATGTTACGACGTCACCTCCAGGTGATGCAGGCACGTCGCGTGTGTGATGTCACTGTTTCAGGGGGAATGGGGGAACGACATCACTTCCCACTTCTGGGACATCTGCCCCACCCATTGCCGGCGAAAGGGAATTGGCAACCCTAAATAGTACATAAGTTTTTGTATCTGCGTTATACAGGGTTCTTTGGGGCGATGCCTTACTGAATCCATGTGTGTACACAAAACTATGTAATCTGGAAACTGCGGCTTGCAATTGGTAATAAAGTGCATAGCCTAAACTTTTTCCAGGATGTTATTGGTATTTTTAGCAGCCGATCGTGCCAAGAACCAATTTCGCAGACATACTGCAGGCAACTAGGGCTGGTGGCAGACGGTCTCTCCCCATAGTGGGACACTTGGCAGCCCTGTCTTCCCCACAGCACTGTGATACATTCATGCACCTTGGGGGGGGGGATGTTTCCCCTTGGCTTTTCTGTGATCTTTCTCAAACCTGCTTTGTTCTGAAGTTTTGGGAAAGTTTGCAGTAAAGCCAGGATTTATTATGCTTACTTCATTTATACCCAGCTTTTCTCGCCACTAATTAAATCCTCCTCCTCTCCTTCATTTTATCTGTGAGGTAGGTTAGGTTGAGGGAGTGTGATGGACCCAATGTCACCCAGTGAGATATCACGGAGGAGTGAGGGTTTTAATCTGCATCTCCCATTTCCTAATCACTACGCCACACAGTCGGGAAGGGAAACGGGGAGGAAACGGACTGCAAACAGCTTGGGGCAGGGAGCCATCATTTTGCTTGTGCTGTGCGATAGGGCTCCCAGCTCTGGGTTGGAAAATACCTGGAGATTTGGGGGGTGGAGCCTGGGGAGGGCAGGATTTGGAGAGGGGAGGTGCTTCTACGGGGTACAGTCCACCCTCCAAAGCAGCCATTTTCTCCAGGGGGAACTGATCTCAGGAGTCTGGAGACCAGCTATAATAGCAGCAGATCTCCAGGTCCTGCCTGGAGGCTGGCAACCCTATCTATGAGGTGCCAGTTTTATTCCCGTTGCTTTGCAATAGATTATAATCAGGGCTATTTGGGGGCAGGAACGCGCAGGAACGGAGTTCCAGCTGGCTCCCAAGTTGGCCACACCCAGCAGGCACTCATTAGCATAAGAGGCCACACCCAACAGCAGAAACTCATGAGGATTGGCGACATTAGGGGTGTGTGGCCTAACATGCAAAGGAGTTCCTGCTACAAAAAAAGCCCTGGGTTTTGACAACGAACAAGGTAAACAGAATAAGAAGCAGAAGGTGGGTGCGGCTGGATGACCACACTTCTGATAACATGGGGGTGTGGCCTAATAGGCTAATGAGCCGTGCTGTTAGGGGTGTGGCCTAATTGGCTAATATGTTTCTGCTGTCGGGTGTGGCCTATTATGCTAATGAGTTTCTGCTGGATTTTTTTTACCAAAAAAGCCCTGATTATAATCATTTGTGTTCAGCCTCACTGTGGCGATGGCAGAAAGAGCTGTAATGTCTCTGCCGACTTACAGCCACCCCACGGGGTTTTCAAGGCAAAAGACGATCAGTGGTCCTTATGCCATTGCCTGCCTCTGCGTAGCAAAACTGGACTTCCTCGGTCGTCTCCCGTCCAATGGTTAAAAGCAAGGCTCCCTCTAAGCTGTGGAGTCTTGTGAGCAAAAATTCTACCTTTGTGAGCTACCGGCATCAAAGTCGTGAGGGAGCAATTTGGCCGCTGCCTAAATTAGTTTGCTCTGGAGCCATCCCTTCCTGAGCTAAGACAAAAATGTGTGAGCCGGAGGCTAAAAAACTGTGAGCTAGCTCACACTAAGACCGATTTCCCACTAGCCGCTGCTCCGTCCTTGCTCTTCCTTTCCCCCCGATTGTATGTGTCAATTTCCCACTACTTGCTGCACGGACGCATTTTGCCCCACAGCTTCACCTGATTTCCCCTGCATCTTCTTGATCCTGCAAAAGAGGAGACATAAGAACATAAGAACATAAGAGAAGCCAATGTTGAATCAGGCCAATGGCCCATCTAGTCCAACACTCTGTCACACAGTGGCCAAAATATACCAGCTGCCATCAGGAGGTCCAGCAGTGGGGCCAGGACACTAGAAGCCCCCTCCCACTGCTGCCCCCCCCCAGCACCAAGAATAGAGTGCATCACCTGCCCCAGACTGAGAGTTCCCATCTATACCCTGTGGCTAATAGCCACTGGTGGACTTCTGCTCCAGATGTTTATCTAATTCCCTCTTGAAACTGTCCATGCTTGCAGCTGCCACCACCACCTCCTGTGGCAGTGAATTCCACGTGTTAATCACTCTTTGGGTGAAGAAGGACTTCCTTTTATCCGTTCTAACCTGACTGCTCAGCAATTTCATGGAGTGCCCACGAGTTCTTGTATTGTGAGAAAGGGAGAAAAGTACTTCTTTCTCAACCTGCTCAATCCCATTCATGATCTTATAAACCTCAATCATGTCACGGGGGGGGGATTGGGTGAAGCTGCGGGGCAAAATTGACATGTAGAATTGGGGGGGCGAGGACGGAGCAGCGGCTAGTGGGAAATCGATCTAACTCAGCTTAGAGGGAACTTTGGTTAAAAGACGCTGCTTGCCTGTTTGAGGCATCACACTCCGCTTCCTGGCATGCCATACACTCGCACAGCTTCATGCTTGGATTTGTCCTAGTATCCCACTCACCATATGACTGCAGAGGGAAATCTGGGTCAATTACAATGGGCGATCATCTCCCCTACGCAAGATTATCCTAACGTGCTCATTCTTGGAAAGCCCAGGGAGGGGCGCGTGTTGGGACGCCAGGTGCTGCGGCCTGTCAAGAATAACGCACCGAGGCCAGATGTAATCACAGCCAGCACGGAGAACAGCACCTTTTACTTAAACGCAGCACTTTTCTCGGCAGAACGAAGGACCCGAAAAAGCTGCCGAGTAAGCACACTCTCAGCTTGGCCTGAATTGCAAGCTGGGGAAACGTAGGTGTTCCTTTGTTGGCTGGGCTTGAGAACTGCTATTTCCGCCCAGAGGTGGTCAAAGAAACAGAGAGTAAATAAAATGTGGAATTCGCTGCCAGAGGATGTTGTGAAGGCCGCAAGAAAAAGCAGCTTTAAAAGGGGATTAGACAGATTCATGGTGGATAAGTCTATCAATAGCCACTAGCCATGAGGACTGAGGGGAACGTTCTCATTCAATGGCACTGAGCCTCTGAATCCCAGAGCCAGAAGGAAACATCAGGGGAAGAACTTGGCCTTTATGCCCTGTTGTTGGCCCTCCGGATGAATTGGCTGGCCATTGTGCGAGACAGGATGCTGGGCTAGATAGACCATTGGTCTGATCCAGCAAGGCTATTATATTCTTACGGAGGCCTCGACTTCTATGCCCTGTTGCTGGCCCTCCAGAGGAACTGGTTGGCCACTGTGTGAGAGAGGATGCTGGACTAGATGGGCCACTGGTCTGATCCAGCAGAGCTCTTCTGATGTTCTTATGATGGCCTCAGCCCCTATGCCCTGTTGTTGACTCTCCAGAGGAACAGGTTGGCCACTGTGTGAGAGAGGATGCTGGACTAGGTGGACCACTGGTCTGATCCAGCAGGGCTCTTCTGATGTTCATGACAAGCATATATACCTTACAAGTACCCCTCTATAAAAATAGTTTCAGAGGGTAGCTGCATTGGTCTATAGCAGAACAGCTAGACTCAAGCCCAGTAGCACCTTAGAGACCCACAAGATTTCTGGAGTATATGCCCTTGAGAGTCCAAGGCAGACGTCCCCAACGTGGTGACTAGGGGCGCCATGGCATCCGCAAACACTTTTCCTGGTGTCTGCCAAGTGTTTCTAGAATGGAAGGTTTCTTTCACTTACCGTGAATCTTCCTTTCTCTGTGGTTCTGAAGTGGGACATTCCTCACGTCTGGGATAAGCTCCGCCCTCTTTCCTCAGGGTCGGCTCCAAACTTTGATCCAGGCAGGGAGGGGCTTATCCCCTGGAGGCGAACCAGTCCTTCTCAAGCCCGCTTATCTTCCCCGCCGGAAAGGAACTAGAAGAAAACACAACATTTCCCCCCCAACAAAGGGGGTACCAACTGCCCAAACACTATAATAGGGCAAGGAAATTAGCCCACAAACACATAACAGTAACAACGTGGCCTCTCGAAGCCACTGCCCCCCATATCAAAAACTCTGCAAAGAGGGGAAGCACCCTACAAACGGGTGGGCAGGAATGTCCCACTTCAGAACCACAGAGAAAGGAAGATTCACGGTAAGTGAAAGAAACCTTCCATTCTCCAGTGGTTCTACGTGGGACATTCCTCACGTCTGGGACGTACAAAAGCTATGTTACAGGGTGGGCTTGCATTCCCCGCTTTACAGAGTGTGTTGAAGCACCCTGCGACCAAATGCCGCTTCCGCTGAAGCTAGTGTGTCCACTCTATAATGTTTAGTAAAAGAGTGGATCGACTGCCACGTTGCCGCTCGGCATATGGTTTCTAATGAGGGAAAAGAACGATACGCTACCGAGGTAGCCGCCCCCGAAGGGAGTGTGCAACGATCCCGGCCGGGATCTCTAACCCTTTGGCTTTATAGGCTAGGATAATGCACCCCTTAATCCACCTACTCAGCGTGGAAGTGGAGACTTGTTTTCCCAAAGAGGACTTTCTGAATGATACAAACAGTGTCTCCGATTGTCTCCACCCTTTAGTTCTGTCAATATAAAAACTAAGGGCCCTCCAAACATCTAAACAATGCCATTCCTTTTCTTTTTCATGTTTAGGATTGGGACAAAAAGAGGGAAGAACAATCTCTTCTGACCTATGAAAAATCGAATTCACCTTTGGAATAAATGCTGGGTCTAAGCGAAGGACTACTTTGTCCTGGTGGAAAATACAGAGCTCCTTGTTAATAGACAAGGCCCTCAATTCTGAAACCCTCCTAGCTGAGGTGATACCTACCAAAAAAAGAGTCTTGAAGGTGAGTTCCTTCAGAGGACACGCAGCCATTGGCTCAAAAGGGTATTTACACAGGGCCCTAAGTACCACGTTAAGCTTCCAGGTGGGAAACCTGTGAACCTGTGGGGGATTAAGGGACATCGCCCTTTCAAAAATCTCTTAATATGAGGATGCCTAAGCAGAGACCTTCCATGTTTGGCCCCTTGGATGGCTGAGATGGCGGAAACCTGTCTACGGAGAGTGCTAGTACTTAGGCCTTTATCAAGCCCGTCTTGTAGGAAAGCCAGGACTATTTTAACTGAAGCCGTAACCGGGTTGTGTCCCCGTTCCAAGCTCCATGAGTGAAAAACCTTCCATGTGTGATCATAGGATTTGTTGGTAGAGACCTTTCTGGCTGCCAACATGGTATCAATTACTTTATCTTGATACCCCGCTCCCTCTAACATTTTCCGCTCAATCTCCATGCTGTCAGCTGAAGAAGTTCCGGCCGTGGGTGCCTTGTCGGGCCCTGCGTGAGGAGGTCCACCCGAAGAGGCAGATGCCATGGTTTTGTTATCGACAGAGACTGCAGTTCCTGAAACCAGGTTTGACGCGGCCAGAAAGGGGCAATCAGTACCACTTCTGCTTTCTGTATGCGAATCTTTTGTAGGACTTTGTGCATGATTGGTAGGGGCGGAAAGGCATAGAGGAGCCCTGGAGGCCATGTATAGCTTAGAGCATCTGTCCCTTTCGCTAGAGCGTTTCGTTGACGAGATACGAACTCTGGTACTTGACGATTTAGGTCTGTGGCAAACAGATCCATGACCATTCTGCCGAACTTGCTGCAGATCTGTTCGAAGACTTCCGTGTTCAGCATCCATTCTGATTGGTCTATTCGTTTCCGACTGAGCCAGTCTGCTAAGTCGTTGTCCTTTCCTGCTACGTGAATGGCTTTTATCGACGATAGATGTTTCTCTGCCCATGCCATTATCAGAGATGCTTCCGCATGAAGGGAGCGAACCTTGGTTCCCCCTTGACGATTCACGTACGCTTTTGCTGTAGTGTTGTCCGTCTGTACCAGAACATGGGTCCCTGACAGAATATCTACTAGTTTCATAAGTCCGAGGCGTATTGCCCTCAGTTCCAGCAGATTGATGCTTTCTGTCGTCTCCGCAACCGACCATTCTCCCTGGACCATCTGATCTCCCGAATGTGCACCCCATCCTGAGAGACTGGCATCTGTCGTCATTACTGATCGTGAGGGGTCTCGGAGAGGAACTCCTAGTTTGAACCTCATTGGGTTTTGCCACCAGGCTATCATATTCCGGACCGGTGAAGAAAGACTGATCTGTTTTACTCTCTTGTGAGATATCGCCTTTTGGTGGGGCAGTAACAACAATTGCAGGGGCCTGACATGAAATCGAGCCCATTGCACTACCTCCTGACAGGAGACAAGCATTCCTAGGAGTTTGACCAAGGTCATTAGCTGTGTCTCTGACCTTTGAAGAACTTGGTCCATCAGAGATTTGATCTTGAACTCCCTTTCCTGGGACAGGAACACCTTGTCTAACTTCGTGTCTATCTCCACCCCTAGGTGGAGCAATCTCTGAGTGGGTATCATGTGACTTTTCTCCAGATTCACAATGAAGCCGTGGGCTTCTAATGTCTGAATAGTCAGATTTAGGGCCTGAGAGCATTCCACCTCTGAAGGGGCTTTGATTAGGACGTCGTCCAGATATGGAAAAAGACTCACCCCTTTCAATCTCAGATGTGCTATCAAGGTCACCAGTACCTTTGTGAAGACCCTGGGTGAGGACTTGAGGCCAAAGGGGAGAGCTTTGTATTGGAAGTGGAGATTTGCATAATTGAATCGTAGAAATTTCCGGTGCGAGTTGTGAATGGGTATATGGAGGTAAGCTTCTGACAGATCCAAAGATGTCAGAAAATCTCCCTCCTGGATGGATATAAGAATGGACTTCAGAGTTTCCATCCTGAATTTTCTGTTTCGAATGAGTTTGTTGAGCCATTTCAGATCTAAAATGGCTCTCGTGGACCCGTTTTCTTTGGCACCACGAAGAATATAGAGTAAACGCCCTGTCCCTGTTGGGACACAGGTACTTTCTCTATCGCCCCTATGTCCAGGAGGTGAAGTATCGCCTCCTTGATTTGGAGGTGTTTCAACCGATTTCTGTATTTTGGTATTCTGATGAACCTTCGATAGGGGATGGAACAAAATTCCAGTTTGTACCCCTGTGATACTGTCTCTAATACCCATTGATCTGAAATTGTTGCATGCCACATTTGAGAGAATGCCTGTAGCCTTCCCCTATCTTCTGTTTTCCCGGGGGGCCATATAGTCATGCCGAAGATCCTTTCTTGGGACCTTTGGCCGTTGTATGTTCATTTTTCGTGGGGGGGAAAGATTTCCCCCCTTGATGTCTAGGTTGCCATTTTCCTTTGAACGACCTTGAATAGGAGGGTTTTTGTCCTCTTTTCTGGTCGCGAAAAGGCTGAAAACGTTTCCTCTGTCTGTTGTCCCGTCTTTTGGAGGGGAGGACCTTTTTCTTGTCCTTATCCTCCACTAGGTACCTATCCAGACCATCTCCGAATAAGTTAGTACCTTTGAAAGGGACCGCTGCCACTTTTGCCTGTGCAGAGGAGTCCACATCCCAGTGACGTAGTCAGTTATTGCGTCTTGCTGTCACGCTGCATGCTAATGCCCTGGCTGACAGCTGCATAGCATCTAGTGTGGCATCCGCCGTGAAGGCAATTGCCAGAGCTATTTTCTTCAGTTCATCCTTGAACTCCTTTGGCACCTCACTGTCTGCTGAAGCCAATTTGTCTGCCCAGTCATACGCAGCCCTGGCAAAGAGAGAGCCAGCAGTAGAGGCTTTGATAGCGGAAGAGGAGGCTTCAAAATTTTTTCGCAAAGCCTGCTCCACCCTTCTATCTGTATGATCTTTAGGCATCCCATCAGTGTCCATTGGGAGCACCGAGCTGGAATACAAACTGGTCACGGGATCATCTACCACGGGAAGCTTTAACTTCTTTGTGGCTTCTGGCATAAGAGAATAGAATTTAGAGAACAGAGGGTGATTTGCCTTGGGTTTAGCCGGATGTTCCCATTCCGCTTTCATAATATTGTAGAATGAAGCGGGGAAAGGCAGCCCTGTTTGTGAAACTGATACCTTAGGCATTAATTTTCCAGCCCCTTTTGAAATTCTGGCTCCTGTACTGTTTCCTCCTTCTCTCTCTCTCTCTCTCTCTCTCTCTCTCTCTCTCTCTCTCTCTCTCTGCACTCTCTGTAATAGGAGCAGGTCCCTCCGTCCCAGGGACGGGTCAGACCGGCAGAGGAGAGAATGTCGTAGGGCTAAGGAAGCGTCAGCACTCCTTAAACAAAGCCCGTCGTCAATCAGACACAGCCTCGTCAGGCTGTAAATCTTCCTTGTGGTTTCGTTTCTTCTTTCAATAGGCGCGTTTCCGCACCTCCGGAGCACGTCCTGCTGAAGCAGGGTCGGCAAAGGAACTGGTTCGCCTCCAAGGGGATAAGCCCCTCCCTGCCTGGATCAAAGTTTGGAGCCGACCCTGAGGAAAGAGGGCGGAGCTTATCCCAGACGTGAGGAATGTCCCACGTAGAACCACTGG